>JAPYZR010001406.1:0-48701 GCA_030522945.1 Trichopria nigra | reverse complement strand
GAGCGAAGCGAGCTTCGCGCGATAGCGCGCCGGGGGTCCAGGGGGCGGAGCCCCCGGTGGGGTTGGCGGCCGAAGGCCGCAGGGGCGAAGCCCCTAGTTCTATTTTGCAAAACGTAAAATCATGCGGTTCAGTGTACGAAACATAAAAGCCACGTGACTTATCCACATGGTTAAATGAAGCGGGAAAAATGGTCGAGATATTGGAAAATTCAAGCGGTTTTTGGTTAACCCGCACGTGGAGAGAAACCACGCGACTTTTTTTTTCAGGTTGGAGATGTTTCAAATCATCAAAGAAAAATGTTGGTTTCTATTCGAAGCATCCAAATAGTATAGACTGAAAATGTTTACTGAAAATTGTAAACAGAATGCGGAAATGCATCATGGATGTTATCCTCGTACCCATTTGACAGAAATAATTAATTATCAAATATATGTCGACCCATTCACTAGTAGAAATGAAGGTTGGTACATCAACGATCCTAAAAATAAATTGGTAAACACTGATCCTAATGACAAACTGCCTGAGTGCATCTATTCTAGCACGTGGTACAAGACAATCTTCTCTGATTCTTACCAGTGGTACAATAGTTGTTAACTCAACGTATCTCTGATGGTTTCATGAATCAGTAAAATCAAAAAACATCAATCATCGTACAAAATTGTAAATACAAATGACCCACCTAACTTTCCTAAACACAATCACCTTATAACCATGTCTCAATCATTACTCCACGAACTGTAGAGTCATGACTGCTGCTGATTCCTCTATTGAATTCCTCTATTTCCAGGTCGTTTTGTCCGTGTGATAATTTCGGACAAGTCGCCAAGTCAAAACCAAGTTGTGCCATCCACTTGGTCATGGCCAGATGGTCATATCAGCCATTTTTAGTTACGACCAAATGACTATTGCATTACTTGGTTTGGACTTGGTGAAATGTCCGAAATTGTCATGATCGGACCAATTGGTTCGAACGCATGGAAAAAACCACCTGGACATTTTCAATAGGTACTGGTCCTAGAGGGAGGGGATCGCGGAATTAAGGGAAAGCAAGATTCAGATCGTGGAGTACGCGAATTGGCAATTACATCGCTATTAAACGAATTCATTGCAAATAATTGCCTCAAACATTCCTCAACTCGACCAAGAGCAATTTGCAAAGAAATGATCACAGGCTGAGCGGTTATAAGAAGGTACGAAAGAAATTCGAACATGGCCCACGAATGTTCCGCTTATACGACGTATATTATTCCCATATATAAACGGGCAAGGGGTGGTAATAGCAGGGCTCGATTTCACCGCATAATTGAACGGGACCTTCGGCTGATTTTGATGAGCGAAAATTGAGAATCCCCTGGATTCCCAGGCGAGAACACCCAGGGAACACCGAGAGTGCACCATTTTCTCCGCGTGGAAGTCTCAGTTGGGCCCATCGCGGTGAAAGTCAAACTAATTACGCGATAGCGCGGTTACACGGTTACAAGTCAGTTGCAAAATTTTGCACGGCCGAGTTTTGCCGTGCTTCGCTTTTCTACGCTTGGCCGCGTCGTGCTCCGCACCTCTGGATCGTCTCGTCTCGAGTCTCGTCTCAAGATCTTGCGTGCGTGAGCACGGTTTCCTGTCCCACGTTTATGCACCGTTTTACCGCGCTCGCACAATTGTGGGATATTAATATTTATTGGTGGCTTATTGCACGTTCATTTCACTTTTTTAGCTCCTAATAGTCGGCTGACGCCTCGGAGCAGACATTTGAAATCCGACTTGGGAGTCATAATAGACGCGAACAAATCGTCGTGGTGCGGAATCCCATCATGGATGCAATTCACGATGATCTTGCGTAAGATAGAAAAAGCAAATCAAAAGCACGGTCGGACTTCTTGGATCACTTAACCGTGGACGATGAATGTCAACTGAGAATGGGTTTCATTTGGTCAATTACAGGCTATTGATTGAAAACAGACTATTCCATGGTCAAGTCGGAATTTGCGATTGGGATCCATCCAGACCATTGATTCTGGATGGATCCCAATTCTACAAACCTTCTCCTGGATGCTACTCTTCTATACCACTTGTTCCATTTCCTAACCAGCTTCCGACCTAATCTAAGCTTGTTGTTTAATTTCTACCTACAATAAATTTTACTCCCAAATATCGACGTAAAAGTATACTAGAGAAATTCCTTACCAAGTATACAACGTCCTCAATGTCAAGGTTTTCGTTGAACGGGCATAAGTTTCTCTCCCGTGAAACGATTCGGATACAGGAATCGTTTGACCTTTGATAGCGAAACAAAAGTTTGCCGCGAAGAAACATCCAAGTACGGTCGAAAAAGAAAGTAATTGATTTCACGTCGGGAATGAACGGTTTGCCAAATCCAGCAACGATTAGTGCGTAAAAATGCAATAGAATTGTCTCACAAAAAAAAAGACCGCATGGATACTTATACGGTTGCATTCACTTTTACCTGAATGAATTTTCTGGACGCTTATCTCGGTGACGATTTATAGAGGATAGAGGTAATAATTTAACCACTGATCTGAAACATAAGTAGATTAAAGGAAACCTACGTGCTGCATTTCTGTAGTCATTTCTAAACAAGTATTTCTCGTAATTACGACTATTTATGAATAGCTTCCTGAATATTCGCTACTCCGAATGTGAAAAAACCGAATGTTCATAATTCCGAATGTGAAAAAACCAAACGTATATAATCCCGAATACGAATAAACCGAATCGTCATAATACCGAATGTTCAAAATACCAAATGGAGCCATAATTCTCAAATAAAAGTTTTATTTTGCCACCCAAGACAGCATGAAGGTCTGCACTCCAGTACTTCACATATTTTAGTTTGTCATGTAAGTCAATGCTTATAACTTCAAACCAACTTATAGTCATTTGGTATTTTGAGTGTTCGGTATTATGACGATTCGGTTTATTCATATTCGGGATTATGCACGTTCGGTTTTTCCACATTCGGCATTATGAACATTCGGTTTTTTCACATTTGGAGTAGTGAACATTTCGGAAATGTATCATTCTGAATTTTGAATGATAGAAAACCTATTTGTGTTTACGTCCATTTTACGTCCATTGCACCTGGACCGACGTCCAATGGACGTCCTCGCTAAAGCGACAACTGGACGTACATTGTACGCGGTCTGGACTTCAGCTACTATATTTCAAGAAGACCAACTGAAACGAGTCATAAAGATTCAGAAAAAAATCTTTTACAATTTGATAGATATCCCTGATTCGTTTCAGATCGGAGTTGTAATCAGGATTTAATAGGAAATTATAAAATGCATTGCTGCGTTAAAACGTGTATAATGTATTTGCGATGCATGTTTTGTGTGTTTCCCTATAGAGACCGACTGTTATTTACAAGACGCACTTTCCCGGTGTAATAAATATAAAGAAGCAAGGGACATTACACCGACTGCATCGTTTGATATTCATTTACAAACAATGTAACTGAAGTGTGTATAGAAAAGCGATTCCACCGCTCGGACGAAAGCATAATAGTTTGCAACGAAGCGTCGGACGTTTATAGGTCGTTCGACCATTATGCGGTATGATTGAAAAAATGCGTTTCCCCGCGCGTGTCGAGCGTATCAATTGCAAGAATATTGCAAGAATCGCGTCGAAGAAGCGATATAGCGCCACGTTCATGTTTAGTGGCGCAATTCGAGAGGGGTTTCAGTGTATATAACGTCCGTCTTGTACGTGAAGTAATGCACGGGAAAAATGTCGACTTGAAGATTAATAAAGCTATACGGAAAATCCAGCGACGACTTGTACTTATATACCGATCGTTGCGCAAGAATGTTTAACTATTTAGCCGAAAAATGAAAAATTTCGTTGCGATTCCAATAATGATGATGCTTTTTACTATTCTTTAACTGGATAATTTGCAAGGTGTTCAAATTGTCCAATGAATACTTGGATGAGGAAAGAAATAGCGAAATGTAATATACGAAAGTTATAGGAAATTGTTGAAAAATAATTCAAGAATATCGTGCAATAATGGGTCATTTTACAAATTTGAAAACTTGATGATTTTCTTATAGTATGAGAAACATTTTTCGAAATTCTTGAATATTCTACAGATAAAAATGATATCCAGCATTCCTGTATATAGCCGAGTTTATTGTAGAAAAGCAGAATAGGTCATTCCCAAGCAACAATTCTGCTCATCTCGATCAAGCCAAAGTTAGAATGTCCTAAAATGATATGTGAAATTTTACCAATTTTTAACCTAAAAATTGTCCTGTGAGTCAAATGATATTTCAAATTTTAAACACAGATCGAAAATGAGGTAAATATAACCTAAAAAATGCCTTAAAATTCTGTGACTTAAATCTTATGCATTAGGTCGTAATAGCCAAATCATAACTGAAAGTCTGCCCTTCGCAGTCGAGTAAGTTTATAAGTCACTTATTGGTCATTTCAACTAAGAATTCCCGCGGACTTCAAAGTTATAATTTTTTTTTTATAATATTCTCGACATTTCAAGGGAACCAAAATCAACTGGATCAACATTCTGGCCATCATTATTTCCTTTTCGATATTCAATTGTTGTATTTATTTCCTTTTTCCTTTCAGCAATGTCGCGATCTTAAAGTAAATATTTTATTTTTATCGCGTGATATAGACAATCTCAATGAATATAGTTAATTTATAGATTATATAACACATTCGTAATATGTCAGTGTGAAGGTCGATTTATGTAACTAGACGCGAGAATCGGTTATGAATCGATATCAAAATATTCGTGCAAAAATCTTGCACGGAGATATATTGCGTTGTAATATTACTGTAATATTATCGAAATATTTGAGAAAAATATAGGATAATATAAACAAAAAATGTAAAAAAATCTCCCGAATATTCTTAGAAACACACAATATTCATGGTTGCAAATTAAACGTTTCTAGAATGTATCATTTAAGTAATTGATTTGATACTACTTTAACATACTCTTAAAGTATTTTAAATAAAAGAATTCCAAATACAAAGTAAACTAAATTTTTCAAAATATCACTAACAAAATCTGAAAATATTCGTGCTTTCCTCGATGAAGGCTAAGGAATAAGCTCATAGTTTTTTTAGTTAGAACGTCCTGAAGTTTAAAAAAAAAATTCCATATAAAAATTTTAGATGACAATTTTTTCAGTAAAAAAATCACATTTTTTACATAACATTTTTCAAAATAACATAATTCACCTTTCTAAGCATTAATTTCAACCAAATTCTGACGCGATATTTCGAAAGATCATAAAACTTTTCGTTGGATATTACATGTCGGAAATTTTGTTTGGAAAAAAATGTAAAATGTATAACTGAATGATATTAAAATAGTTCTACCCTACTATATTCCTACAATATTCCTATTGAAAATCCACTAAATTTTAGAGAATCCTTCGTTTTTAAAACGAATTTTTGCCTACATTTCCATCGAATGCATAAAATGTTCGTTTTCATTTATGAAGATGATTTGTTGAAATGAATTTTTCGTTAATTAAGACCATTATCTTATATTATCTTAGACTAAGAGGCGAGATTCGTTTCTTATGAGAAATGAAGAAATTTTCGACAAATTCGTATCGCGTGAAGTTTTCGGATCTAAACGTATTACGCAAATGCAATTCAATCTGCGACTTAAAAATGAATGAAAATGAATTTTTTCATTATTCGATGAAGAATTGTCTATATTTGATAGAAATGTACTTGATGACGTAATCTGGAAGTTTTTTTGCTCCAAAATAAGAAGGATTTTCCCTATACTTTTACAAACTATATCTGTATACAGAGCGAAAAAACTATCATTGAAACATTTCATTGAAATCTATGAAATTTTTCATTCAACTGTCACGATACCATCTTATAACAACAAACTCCTATCACGATACAATTAAAAAATTTGTTCAGTACTATTATAATATTTATTCACCCCATGACACTTTCGTTATAACAAAAAATCGTTCCATCATTTGAATGAATATTTCATTCTGGCTATCGTTTAAAAAATTTCATTCAATCAGCATTTAACACAGTATAGTACAATTTACTATGCTTTTGTAAAAATTTCGTACATTTTGACAAGGCTACACGAAATACATGAATTGACCAAATTGTGTATCCTTCACATTTTAATTGCTCAATCATTTTTAACGCTAGACCATTCCTTATAACCGAAGAGCAGATTCAAATTGCATCTGCAAGTAGCATAAAATCAGGGAAATCATCGGTGCCTTGCACATTACAAATGTACGATCCACTTACACACGAAGAATAAACGTGCAAATTTAAATTCGTTCGTAATACCACTGTGTAGTGTCGAGTAAAAGGAGTACTTTCCCCGCACACGTTGGAATATTCATTGCTCCCCTGGGTTATTAATTCATACGTGATTCGACGCCGGCGTGCCAATTTCAATGGTAAGCAGTTCACGATAGGAAATAGGGATATAAGGTATACAGGAAGTGGACGATATCACCCAGATAATTCAGTTTTTATTGTGAAATGGAGCTTATCACGTTGCCGATTTGTCGGTGTCTGCGTTTGTTTATCGTATGCAGAGTTCGTAATGCACCGATGACTCGGCATATTTTATGCCGTTTCAAGTAGCAATTTGAGAGAGTCCTAGGGAGAGTTGTAGTGTTTGAAATGATACAGATATATAAAGAGATAAATGATCACGAATTAAACTTTTTTTTTTTAATTATTTTCGTATAATCGAAGTGTATTGTTTCATACGAAAAAATATGTTTTTTGTATGATATAATGACAATAATTTATATAAATGATTTGATGCATATGTATATATATATATATATATATTCATCACTAACAAGTAAAGAAAATAATTCATCTTCATGCACAGTCAGAATCTATTAATAATCGATGTGTAGATAAATTTTACAAAAAAAAAACAATTTTTCTTTCAATATTTTATATATATTTTATGTTGAATATTCGTATCTTCAATATTCTAAATTACATATGAAACGAATTATTGGTACATTACGTGTAAGGTTTGCTGCATTATTAGTAATGGGCGTGATTTCCGGGCAACTTTAATTTTGGGTTGGACGTCCATCTGGCGGTCGCGATTGTAACTACACTTAAGTCGATCATTGCTTCACGAAAAATAATGTCTGTATTATTGAAAGTTGCAAATAATTGATCTGATTTGATAATTTGTATACTTTGTTGAAATTGAAGTCAATTTTTAAAGAATTATTATATATATAATAAAATAGCTACTCTGAATTCCTATTTCCAATAGATTCGTTATTTCTTGATATTTTGTAAGTTTTAACGAAACTACATTATACGTAATTTACATTTAGGTAGTGTAAAGTTATAGTCTAAAAAGACTTTCTTCGTATAGCGGTTGTTTAGTGTTTAATATTTTTTTCAACGTACAAATAAGTTCCTTAATCGACATTGTTTATTAAGAGATTCAGAAGAGTTCGGTTTATATAATATTTTACATGGCTCGAAGAAATGTGTCGTCGAACGTTTGAATATTTATTTTATCATTTAAAGCAAGTTTTATATATGTATAATGTGTGGAAATCCAGGAAACTAACATGTTGCTTACGTGTATAATATTATAAAGATATAAACAAGAAGTTTCATTAATATTCAAGTCATACGTTTTACATGAATGTTCTATCCCTTACCGAAATGTACACCAAAAAATATTGTTCGGGGTCCGAAATGACACCCAAGTCGGTGTAAACACTAAAAAAATTGGGGTTTACACCCAACATATTTTTTTCTGTGAGGGATAACTATTGACTGATGGAAAAATAAGGAATTTTCTTTTTCTTTCTTACTCTTACATTAGCACCGCATGAGTTACAGTTCTATTTTTATTATAAAAACATTTAGGTGATAGTTCCATCACGGCAGAAAATTCATGAGCATTGTATTTGTCACAAATAAAAAAAAATTGTAAACATTCAAAAAAGAATTTTGTAAATTCTAAATTTAATATGTAAACGCATGTTTATTTATTAATTTTAGCGTGCTACAAATCGAATATTTGTTGTTTTAGACTTTCAGAGGACATAATACTAAACAGATTACAATTTTAATCATTTATTTGTGACTTAAAATATTTCTTTCTTTCAAGATTCCCTATAATATTTGCTTGGAATTTCATTAAGATCAAATTAATTTTAGACATTTTTAATCGCCATATTCCAGCCGCCATTTTGAATATAAAAATTTTTACTTCAAACTCACGATCGCCGACTTCAAAACTCCCCAATTACCAAGTTTCGTCAAAATCAAATGAAACAAATTATACTGTCTTAAGCTTAATACATATATAAGGGTGTCCCAAAAGACTGTGACCTGGAAATTGACCTCGAGCTTGATCATCAAGGATAACGTGATTTTTGTAAATAGGAACCGTTTGTTTAACATCGCGAAATGACATTTTGTAATTTGTAAAATGTGACCTTCAGAAGGTTAAATAAAGGTCAAAATGGAGGTTTTCCATAAAAAAATTACTCTAACCTTCAGATAACTTTAAAAATTCTCAGGGTCGTGGGCCCCCAGACCTTACACGTATTCGTCCATAAGTCCTTTTGGGACACCCTGTATATATATAAATAAATCGGATCCTATAAATTTTTTTCCTATACCACAAAAATCTTGTAATATCGCAATATCGCTTTGAATATGGTTTATATATTTACTATTCAATATTATTTGTCAGGCCAATTTCGAAGATATAATAATTTCATATTTTATCGACAGTCGTTGGGTAATAAGAGTAGAAATCCTCCAGTGGATTGTTGCAATGCAATCGATTGTTTAAAATATTCGAATATGCACAACCTGTAGCGAAGTTCTAATCACATTAAGGCCATAAACTAGTTTCTTATTAAGAAGTCGTTGGGACATTCACAGGCAAAACAGAGGAAAGTTTAGTACTCTGAAGCACCGCGCGCATCATTAATGTCATGCGAACCGTTAGTTTAGCGACGGTTCACACGACCTTACTTTAAGTGAAATCAAATCTTTTTTAATTCGATTTTGATTTTTTTTTTTAATTGATTTGCTTTACTGCGCTGGGTATAAGATGCCGAGGAAAATTTTGAAATCTTGGCGACTTTGTAAGAAATGAGGGTATACTGCTGCGAGTTTAGGGGTGGTTTAATACAAATCTGAACTGAGTTTGTGTATGGTCATGAATTTGAGATAACTTTGACTTTACAATGTAGGACAATATTTTTGGAACATGGCCGACTTTTGGTTAATTTTTTTGTACAGTATGATTCATAAAACATAAAATGTTGTATATATATACTAATTGCAATAATTTCGCACAATAACATTAACTATTAAATGTATAATAATTCGTATTAATTTAATACATACATATGCATATACATATTGAAAATTCTGAAACCGTCAATTCTCTGATTCGCGCCCAAAAGTTTAAAAAGTTTTCCCTTTCATTTTTGTCGATTTCTTGAAAATTCATTTTTTTTTACTCTTTGATAGGTAAATTTTATTTACATTTTTTGTTTAAATTGTCAAAAAATTCTAAAAAAAGTCATGAAAAAATTTCTTTAAAAACTTTTAAAAAAATTTGTTTAAAATAAATTGTTTAAAATAAATTGTCTAATAAATTGTCCAAAAACATTGTCCCAAAAATTGTCACTTTTATTGATAATTTTTGTTGACAATCTTTCAGATTATTAACGAAAAACAAAAATTGTCAACAAATAAATTGTAACAATATATACAGTGATAAAAAAATTTGTCTACAAACTTGTAAAAATAATATGTCAAAAAAACCTTGTCAAAAAAAATTGTCAAACGAATTGTCCAGAAATTGTCCAAAAATATTGGCCAAAAAATTATCCACAAAAAAAAAGTTAATATTTTCAGCAAACTTTTTAACACAACCAGGTTATTTTAGGGTAGAACCACAAAAAAAAAGTGAAACAGAAATCCGACAACTGAAAAACGCTTACGGTCTTAAAAAAATATAAAATCACAAAAAAAATAAAAATTATTAAAAAATAGCAGGCTTATTCATTCCCAATATCAAAAATTAATTATGATTCATTGAATGTGCAATAAAAAAAAAGGAAAACCTTTCACTGCCTTTCATTTTCTAAAACTGTACGAAAGCGAAAGTGCCAAAAAGGACGAAGATAGTCGACAACATTTTTCAAAACCGTTAAATTAATGATAATTAACACTACCGAATACTTTCGAACATATTGATGATTGGATACAAGATAGATGCGTTGGAGCTTCATTCCGATAATTATGTTGCGAATCAAGAAAACTATCATTTAATTTCAATCTGTAAAATATTGCAGTAAAGATAAATGTATTAATAGTCGATTAATTATACACATTTATAAGACCAAAATTAATATAATATAATATGACATTTTTAATGATACAAAAAAGAAAGGCGTCAATTGCGAAGTATCCGATAGAAATCGACCAATCAAAATGGTAAGAAATTTTGTCCACAGAGTAGGGCGCGATTTGTGGAAATGATTTAAAAAAACTATACGTTTCAAACACGAGATGTAAAATGATAGACGTCACTCGTAGAAATTGTCCATTAATCATTATCGAGGTCAATCAATCATAAACGTAATTATAAGTCCTATCTTCTTTTTGTACAAGATAAGGATTCGCCTGTATAAGCTTTCTCAAGTTGAATAATTTTACAATATTTTCCACGAGATGTAGAAGATAATCTACTCATTTGAACGAATGCAATTCAAGTGAAATTAGTATTTGAACAGTGAATTTCAAGAATGATGGAATTTCAAAGTAGTGTAAAAATAATCAACGGCATAGTTAAAGTTGATAATAAAAAGTCATATAGAATTATGACAGTAATACGTATATAGTACTAATTTCCAATGATTCTATGAAATAGGAAAAAACAACTAATAACAAGAATATTGCGAAGGAATATTCAATTAGCCATCTGATCTAATTTTCTAAGTTCCAAACAAAATGTGGAAAATGGCGATTTTAATCTGCCATTTTGGATTCGCCATTTTGGACTTTTTGAAATCTATGGATATTTTTTTAATAACCTCCCCTACAGGATTGATAACTATTTCAATTGACATTTTTCGTTCGCCATTTTTAATTCCAACAATCGTTTAAAACCCGTTTTCATTCTTACCAACATTCCTGTGTCTTCTTTTGTACGAGAGTGAACAAATAGGAGCCCGCATAAATGCACAGGTAGACGGTACTCGGCATAGGTTTTTTTTGTAATCTGCCTATGCCATTGCATACGTGGATATTGATGTAAAAAAATGGAAATATTACACGAATATTCAGTCGTGCTCTTTTCTTCAAAATTGTCGAGCATTATGATATAGCCATCACTTAAAATTCAACACTGCGTATATACGTCATCGCTACATGACTTTTGTCTTATTTTCTCGATGTTCATCGAAGCTGAGGATAAATTCGTCATTCCGACATACAATCCGATCAATTACGCAATAAATCAATCGATCACATATACGACATACGATACGAATCGCATTCGATATATCTCGCTTCTAATATACTATACTGAGCCATCAGGAGGTGCGATCGAACGGATTCAGAAATAGCTCTCTGTTTATGGATCGACCTATTGTCGTACGCGCCGGCGACTTTATTCATTCATTTTACGCAGCAAATAACGCATTAAAATGCGGCATCAAAAACATTCGAAGATAATGACGGTTGCGCAACACCGAAACAACTTTATATAGCCAACGTCCGTGGCGGCGAAATTAAAAAACAAATGGAACAATTTCGTCCTGGATGAGATCTCGTCCGAACTTTCGTCGACATAATTTATTTCTCAGGCCCTCGTTGCCGTATATACGTGTACGCAGCGATTTACGAAATTGCACGGATTTTGTAAGATCGCATATTACGGCGCGTGAAAGAAAGAGGCAGGTCGTCGCGTCGGTCGTCGCACCACTCTAATTAACGCGTCGTAAAGACCAATCGACGCGTATACGAGCGAAAGCGAATCCGTTCCGACACCATCTATATATGCTATACTTTAAGGCCGGAACTTGCATAGGTCTAGGGACTTTTCGGACTAAGGGTTTTTTTTTTAATAGTTTCACATACATATAAGCAGCCTTTTCGGGTAAATGCATGATTCGATCGGAGATCGATTCATTTTATAGGGACTTTTCAGGCGTCTAGTGACTTTTAAATGATAAACAGTCATTGACAAGATCTAGGGACTTAAAGGTAGTAAGACCGTTCCGTCCTTAAAACGCGATATTGTCTTGAATTAAAGGTGGGAAGTTGGAGAATGACCACACCACAGCCAGTTCCTTCTTATAGGCCCCTAGGGACTTATTGTGATCTAAAATTTTCTAAGAAGTAGAGATGAAGACTGATAGTTTAATTTGAACAATATTTATCTCTGGATTTCATAGATTTTCATAAAAATTATCCGTTTTTTGAGAATCCCTGAAATTATGTTACACAGCTAGGGATTTTTTTTAAATTCTCTTTTCACAAGAATGTAATAATATAATGAAATTCTGAAAGTTGTTTACAATAGTATATATGTTTTTGATTCTAGTTACATTTTCTACGACATTTGTTATCTAGTAATTTTTGTGTAGGATATTTTTACATATCTAGGGACTTTTGGATCTGAGATGCTGCACGAATTAAGCTTAAGCATAAGGTTCCATACCTACCATAAATGTTTGTAGATTTTTAAATTTTCATCTGAAATGTGTCCTTTTATGTAATGTTTTATGTAAGTCGCTAAATTATTTTCTAGGGACTTTTTAGGACACTTCAATTCGTCTGATAACGTTCAGAAAGAGCATTTTTCTAAAAATGTGACAATAATTTTTAAATCTCATTATTTTATTCATCACTCATAAAATCTAGTAATTTATTGTTCTATGACCTGGAAACTTTTCTTATTTAGAGATTAAATCGGGCTACAAATATTACTATACGTATAATGGAGGTTTTCAAATATATCACTCTTTTCATTTTAAATCTAGGGAGTTTTTCTAGTTCTTTTTAGAAACCTCTCAAGATAAATTAATTTTTTTTTAAATATGTATCATTCAGTGAAATTTCAGGATCTGGGGGTGTTTCCATCTTGTAGTCATCCTTCCAGATAATCGTGAAACTCGTCTCTTTTGTTCACAGTAAACTTATATAGGGATTTCTAAATACTAGAATAACGGTATTTAAATATGTTGTAGAGTTCAAAGAAGAAACAGCAAATATCATACTGATGATTGGACGCTACAATTTTGTTGGAGCTTCATCCCGATAATTATGTTACGAATCAAGAAATAACAAAAGTCAAACATAAAAATTATCTTTTTAAACCTTCAAACCTTTCTCGCATCTATTCATTTTTTAAACTTTAGGAATGTTTCGAAATTGTATGCGCAGAAAAGATTACTGTTAGCGCTTCTTTTAATATCTAGATCATTCATGTCTCTAGGTGTTTTTCAGTACACACTTAATGGATCTCAAAAAGTCCCTAGATGCACTGTTTTGAGGGAAAATATCATTTTTTTTAGATTAGAAAGTTCACCCCTAGAGATTTTTCATCTCTAGGGATTTTTAATATCTACGGATTTTTCGAAATTTACATGTATTCATTAATTTTTTAAGTTTTTTGGACAACAGACACAGAATAGGCTAGAGTTGGCAATTTTCTCAAGTATATGTATTGGTTAAATCTTCTATATGTATTTCTAGTTGTTTTTTCTGGTTATACCTCCGTAAATTCGCGAAACCTGTCTTTCTCAAACGAAAAATGTTTTTATTCTAGGGACTTTTAGATCTAGAATTTTGGCCATATTTCATACTTACAATTCGGATACGCACCTAAAATAACCCTAGATGAAATGTTTGTCATATAAATTATCATTCCACAATAAATCTATAAACTTAACATCTAGAAACTTTCAGCAAGATTGCCCGGATCCATCAATTTCTTATAAGTTTTAAGGGATTTTCTCTAAAAGAAAATTGGCGATTTTCACACGATCTAGATATGTTTTCTATTTCCAGTTATTTTTTCCACGAGTCGTATAAAAAAAAAACACCAGGTTTCTTCGCGTATTATTGAAACAATCAGAGAAAAATATCGCTGTACGGTCGAGTGTCGCGCTCGTTGCGAGAATCTTTCGCCATTTACATCATTGTTCTCGATTTGACGCGATGCGGTTGCCGCTCAAGGGACAAGGCCGATCAGCCGCTCGAATTCGTACTTAGAAATCACTAATTAGCGATTCGCGTCCACTGGATGATATTCCCCAGCGTGGGAATCCGGCCAACGTCGCGGGAAATCGTCACTTTCATTCGCGCAATCGTGCGATGGCTTAATCTTGGCCTCTTAATCTTTTTTCGCAAACTTTGTTATTGTTTCGAACCGCCTTCCTGTATCATTTGCAATTAATTTGTCTTCATATTACTATATTTGTGCCGCCTCTGCGATGGCTCTGACGGGTGCATATGAAAGCCTCGAAATCGTAAACTGCTGAATATGGCGCTGAATTGTATGGAAATCTTTTGCTGCGTTTTTGTTTTACCTTTACCTAACCTAACCCTAACCTATATATAACAAAAGGTAAACGGTTGAACAGAAGGAGTAACAAAAGTACTGTTTAAGAACTCAATAATAGCTCTTAAAGATATACTTGAAAAATGAGCTCAGAAATTGGGGTACAAGTGCACTTAAAGAGTACTTTTTGTATTTATGATTCATACATTTTTCAGTTTTACTGTTTGGATAATGTGGGAGAATGAATGCGGAAATATTGAAAACTGTTAAGGAAGTTATTGACAAAATCCATTTTGTCGTTTCATAGACTTTCATCTTTTTATTTATTTTTAAGACTCAGCAAATTCGGAGTCAATTATCTTAAAACATAAGCTGACTTTGAGAAATCTTGCGGCTATTGAAAATCTGACAATAGATTCCGGTTCCAACAAACAGAATAACGTACTATTTCACATTTCTCTTGGTTTTCGAATGTCGGTCCCCAATATTGGATCCGCCATTTTGAATTTCGAAAAAAAGACACAAGATTCATTTTCGTTCTGGAACGAATTGGAAAAATCACCATTTTCAAAATGGTAACGGCTTTTATAACGAAAACTAAAAACATATACTGTCAAACTAAACGACTCCTGTGCACTGTTGGTTGAGAAAAGTGTGAAATTTTAATCTGAATATGATGAAAACATATTTTCTTATAAAATTTTACATAATGATATTTTAAAAAACATTCATTACACTTTACATGTTTTTTAACTACACTGAAAAAAAAGTTTCTTATTTTCAAGTAAATATTTACTTGAATTAAGAAAAGATTTTCTTGAATTAAGTACTTAAAAAGAAGGAAACATTTTCTTAATTCAAGTAAATATTTACTTGAAACTAACAAATTTTGTTTTCAGTGTACGCAAGTTTTTATTTCCAATGATTTTTATGATTTTCAATCCGTTTCTTTTATTTATATTTAATAAATTTTTAGTACGCCACTTCTTTGATATTTTAAAAGCGAAACAATCACATTACGAATATTTCCTATAGAATGAATCTTTCCTCATTTAACGGTATGATTTATTTTTCGTAAACGTTATGCGTTGCATTTTTGTAACTTGAAAAAGAAAAATAAACGACATTGTCGCAAGAGCCCATCTTGTATAAGTAAAAATGACTAATGAGATTCGTTCTGCTTTCGCCTCAAGTACGTGTTTTGTATCACGTAAGTTGAAATTTGCAAATCTCAACGGGTGCGGAAAAGTCTACTTTGAGGCAAGGCGTTGTCATTCATGCCAAATTACAACACACTATACGCGTGTCGCGAATATGATATTCATCGTGTCTGATATAAAAAAAAGACGCATATAACAATATGATAATCTGTAATTCAGTATTATTATATATGAACGGGCGAAACGCGCTTTCCGATTTCTCGTATGCTACTATAAAAGTTTCGGAGAAAAATTACTACATTTATGTCGGTTAAATCACTATCATCAAGGTTACGCCGCAATACCGTCGATTTTTCAAATATACATATACCAAAATGACTTCCTGATGGTGTGCTTCTTTTGTTTCGAGCAAATTTATCCCTTGGTTTTTTCGACGCAAAAGTTTTTCTTATTATTAAACTTAATTCATAGTATTTTCTCATTTAAAAAAAGCCAATTTTTGTTTCAGGAAATTATTCTATACTTTAATACAAAACCTAACCATTAAATTGTCGTTGTAGTGAAATTTTGTATATCTTTTTCGTTTACAGCAACAAAATAATTTTTTTCCCTGATAAAGTTGTTATTTTTACAACCATTTTCTGTCTTATAGATTTTCTGCAAATTTCCCTTGGTAGGACCAAAAGTTTCATGAAAATAATAAAATTTCATGTTTTCGAGATTTTGGAAAAATTATTTTGTCGATTTAATAAAAACTTTAATTACAAATTGTACAAAATTAGTTCGTTGTTACAACAAAATTTTTGTTGAACCAAAATAGTATATTACCTAACGAGGGTGTAAAGTGTACTTTTACGCACGAGTGAGATATCCTATTTTTTGTATTTGGGTGAGTAAAGATAATGTCTAAAGTACTTTAACACAAACTTTATTTGGTTTAAAAAAACTACTTTTTTGCTACAACAATATTTTGTCATGAACATAGTAAGTTTTTCTGCTTCCTCAAAACAATTTTGGCAGAACAACATTTTTTTCGAAAATAATCGGTTTAACAAAAGTGTTTCTTTGTCACAACGAATATTTTTGTTGGATCAAAAAAATTATTGTCTTTCTTCAATAACAAAACGTGTTTTATTGGCACCAAAAAGTATCGTCGAAACAATTGTTTTTTTTTTGTAAGTCAAGATAAAAAGTGTATAATTAATCACAAAAAAATTGGTTTGTTGTATCACATCGTGTCGCTTTGACCAACAAAAAAAAATTGCTGCAGAAAATTTTTTGTTTCCAAATTAAAGTATTTATACAGGAAACACCAATTAAAGTTCCTCCAATTACGTTCCTAACGACAAATCCAAACGAATTTTTTTTTTTTTTTTTAACAACTCCATGTCTTCTTCATGATTTCCTAGTCTCGACATCCGCGTAGTAATTAATTGTCGATTTAAGTAATGACGATCGAGTTTATTCGTGCCGAAATCACCGTCGTAAATCCTTCAATCGTTAATCCGCGCCGTACTATTTGCATAAGTGATCGTAAAGTATTTATTTAATTTATTGCGGATTTACCCTGATTTAATGTATTCCCAATGCATTACACATACGTACATACTATTGACTTGGAAAAACCTTAAAGCAGCGAATCGCCTATAGAGCGCGTGCGACCGAATCCGCGAGGTTTCATGAATTCAGGATCGTAACGATCCAGTGATCGTCATTTCTGGACCCGTTCCAGCAAACACCGTTACGGCCGAGCATGAATCGTCGATTTATAAGATTTAACGTAGGAATTAGCATGCTCCTTGCACACGGGAAATTTCACTATATGTGCGACTATCGTTTTCCGGACTCGTGACTGGAAGATGTCGATTTTTCACTGCCTGTATATGCACCCACACGTGCGTACTAAACGAAAATGGCATTATAACGATCTATACGAGCACTCGGGAAAAGTTAACCTGGGGAACTTACATGGGGTTACATTATATATGTGGATAAAATTATGTGGACATTTATTCCTATCTGGTAGAGCGTCGTTCGATCTTTTAGTAGCTGTTTTGAAATTGATAACGATGCGCGTTTTTGTGTGATTTTTTGTGGTTCTAGATATCGATTATTTATGGCTATAGAGATCGATTTTCTATAGCCCTCGATTTTTTAGTTTAAGATGTCGATTTTTTATAATTCCAACGATCGATTATTATGGTTCAATAGTTATATCGATATTTATGATTTCAGTTATCTATATTTTATGGTTCCAGATATCGTTTCATCCGGTTTGAGACATCAATTTTTTAGTTCCAGGTATATGGATGATTTTATTATTCCAGAGATCGATTATTATGATCCTAGTTATCGATATTTACGGTCCCAGATATAGTTTTTTATGGTTCCAGACATTTATGGTTCACATGTTTTTTTTAGTTCCAGTTGTCGATTTTTTATAATTCCAACGATCGATTATTATGGTTCTAGTTATCGATATTTATGATTTCAGTTATCAATATTTATAGTTCCAGTTATCGTTATTTTTGGTTCCGGGTATCGATTTTTGAAAGTTCCTGACGTCGATTTTTTATAATTCTTTTATGGTTCCAGACGTCTAATTTTTATAATTCCAGAGATCGATTATGATGGTTCTAGTTATCGATATTCATGGTTTCAGTTATCCATATTTTATGGTTCCAGATATCGTTTCATCCGGTTTCAAACATCAATTTGTTAGTTCCAGGTATGGATGATTTTATTATTCCAGAGATCGATTATTATGATCCTAGTTATCGATATTTATGGTTTCAATGATCGATATTTACGGTTCCAGATATAGTTTTTTATGGTTCCAGACATTTATGGTTCACATGGTTTTTTTAGTTCCAGTTGTCGATTTTTTATAACTCCAACGATCGATTATTATGGTTCTAGTTATCGATATTTATGATTTCAGTTATCGATATTTATGGTTTCAGTTATCGGTATTTGTGGTTCCTGTTATTTCTAATTAAAGACATCGATTTCTTATAGATCCAGATATCGATATTTTATGGTTCCAGGTGTCGATATTTTATAGTTTTAGACATCGATATTTTATGGTTCATATATCGATTGTTGCGGTTTAAGATATCTCTAAAAAATGTATGAGTTAAAATACGCTCCTTTAGGTATGGTTCTAAATGGGGCATTTCATGATCATATTTGCATGGATAAAATTGCACGTATGGCAATAGTTGTGCTCATGCGAATACTGCGGTTTCTTTATGGAAAAAATGATTCCCTAAAAATTACCGGTTTCTATAATAGGTGAGGGAATAAGAACATTTTTAGGTTTTTTTAATACACTGTCATAAAAATTTATTAAACATTTTTCGAAAAATGTTGGTGACTTTTCGAAAGTGTAAAAGTAGACAAAATAAAAGTAGATAAGAAAGATAAAGAAAAGAATATCACAAAAAGGCACCAGTCACATGTTGAAAAATTAAGCTGGCAGAAAGTGATAACGTTTATTATTCACGTATATATATATATATAGTTTTATCATTCTCCTCGTTTCCAGGTTTGTTTATTTGTGACTCTAGCTAGTAGGTCTTTTCTATTTTAGACACGCTTGTTCCTTGTGATACCTGTCTTCATTAGTTCCTTATAAAAAAATGGAACGTAAAAAATGATAGGATTGGAAAAAATGACAGAAAATGGTAATAATGACAGAAAGTGAAAAAATGACAGAAAATGGTATTAATGATAGAAAGTGGAAAAATGACACAAACTGATAAAAATGGCGCAAAAACCGCAGAAAAATGAGAGAAACCGAAAAAACATTACAGAAATGAAAAAAAAAATGATAAGAATTGAAAAAAAAGTATAGGAATTGAAACGAAAATTATAGGACTTAAAAAAATTGTAGGAATTGAGAAAAAAGTTCTAGGAATTGAGAAAAAATTGTAAGAATTGAAAAACAAACCAAAGAATGTACAAAAACAAAAAATAGAGTTGAATGGAAAAAATGTCAGAAATTAAAAGCAAATAACAGAAATATGTACGAAAATGACAGAAGAAAAAAAGAAAGAAATAAGTGGAGGGAAATTGAATGAAAAAAACGAAATTGAGAAATTGAAATGTGGAAAAAATGTTAGAAATGGAAAAAATTGTCAGAACTGGCGGGAAAACATGTCCAAAATGATAAAAAAGTCAGAAACACGAAAAATAGGAAAAAATTACAAAATCTCAAAAATGGGGAAAATTCTTAGAAATATACTTTTCAAATCATTAAAAATGAACTGTATAATGAAGATTATGAAACAGGATGAAATAAGAAACAAAAATGTCAGATTCAAAAAAGTGAAAAAATCAAAGTATGTACACTTTCTTTAAATTATCTTTTACGTAATGCATTTTTAATTGATTGCCAACAAATTCCATTCTATTTACGATATTAAATCGAAACATCAAATGAACATCATCTTGACGACAAAAACGGGCCCAAGAAGAAGAGTCAATTTAGTATACGAATAGCTAATTAAAATATGCATCGTTCCACGTACCTTCCATGTTTACGTTGGCATTCGACATCTGTATACAGGTCGATCGATTACAAGATGCGGGAAATCTTGTGTACACACGAGCCATGTGTGTTTTAACACGTACCGCGAGTAATCGCCGCGAGTCGTACAATGCATGTTAAAGTGGACTCTTTAATGCATCATACGAGCAGGATCCCTTGCACGTATACGTCTCACCGTGACATGTTAGCAAGAGCTCACCTGACGTAACTTATATTTATGACTCACATCCCTTGATCCAACAAAAAACAAAACAAAAACAAAAAAAAACTCCCGAAGAAGATTGCGCTAAAACATGGACTTTCTGTAATGAATATCAACGAATTTATAGTTAATCGCTCGAGATCACTCGCCTCGGTTCGCATCTTTGATACACGTAACGTTTCTTCCTCCTCCTGTCAAGTACTTACGGAACATTATTACGTTGTTAACTGCCCGTACTGAAAGTATCGCTTCGTCTCTGTCGGTTGGTTATACTTAGGAAACGATGAAAGGACGCTTTCGATATGCTGACAGTTAAAATCGGAGCGCATCTGACCGATATAGGGGGGGAATCCCCCCTCAGACGGGCACAGGGGAGGACGCAGGGGCGGGGACAGGAGGGCATTGCAAAAAAAAAAAATGGAAAATCGCCCCGAGCGACCAGCCGACTATAATCGATAATGAATAGATATATCGAATGCGCGAACGTGTACCGTTCAAGCCGGAGACTATCGGCCGACATCGGCAAGACTGACATCCACGTACCTTTCCTCATTGCAACATCGCAAGCATACGACGTACGTGTACAGTTTATACATCGAGAGCAACTCGAGTTTTCCAAATGCGTGGTGGCAGTAGCTATATGTCCAGTCATTGTTTTGTTCACTTTCGTTGTCCATCCATCAGCTATCGAGAGATGGTCGTCACCGATCGCCACCACCCATGGCCACCATCCCACCAACCGATGGCGAGCGGATTTTCACTCGCTGTTTCCCTTTCCTCGAGGCCCACCTGGGAACCCCTAAAAAAGAATGCGATCGCGATCTTGGATCGCGGATGTACCCAGTTCCTATACCCGGTGTGCTCGCCATTTTTCTTTCTCTCCGGTCTCCCCCTGCTGTATAAATATCCCGAAGGCGTCGCAGAGCGCTGCACACGCAAGTTAGCGAGCGAGTCGAACGCTTTCTTATCTTTCAACGATCGGACACGTTTTGCGCCCTCGTCGCCTATTGGGATTGTATACTGGTGCCCTTCCGGGTTTGTCCGGTGCCCCCCCCCCACAGCCCCCCCGTGTTGGCCGCGGTCGGTGCCATATAATGTTCCGGTTTTTTTTTTTTTTTTTTATTTTCGAAATCCCTTTTGACGAATAGTGCTCGCGAATCTTTTTTTTTTTTTGTTTTTTGTTCCCAGCCACGATCAATCGAGTGAAATCTTTACGGACTCCGCGGTGAATCGGCTGAATCGTATTATTCGAGCAGCGAAAACTGCTTTTACCTCGTTCTCGTGTCTTATACGGTGAAAAGTCGTTCCAGCCATTACCCGACGACTACTTACCTTACAATGCGCGTGGAACATCATCAACGGTCTGCAAGTCTAGTTGCTTTTACTGTATGCACGACTTTTAAAAAAATTGTGCATAGTTCTTTCGTGGGTATAATTTTTCGTGGGTGATCACTCGATCATCCCTCGTGATCGAACCTGTATCAAAATGTTGCATTTTTTGGGACGTCTTATATCTTGGACGGATCAACTTTCCGAGTTTTACTTTTTTTAATGAAAATATTTGGACTGTGTTTTCACTTTTAGAGTAAAATATCAAGTGAGGCTTTTGGATTTTCATCCTAGAAAAATATGAATATTTCATTTCTGCAAATTGTATCTACTTTTTTTTCTGAAAATTTATTTCCGTGTTGAATATTGAATCAGATATCCGCCATTTTTCAATTCATTATTTTTGACAGACACGATTTTGTGGTATCCATGAATATTTATAAATGAATGAAAGTGAAATTCAAGCATTAATAAAAAAAAGAAATTATCAGATTCCGTCGAGTAAAATTTCTTTAAAAATCAAAAATCCGACGAGTAAAAGTCCAACTGTAAGATGTCCCTTTAAACCCCTGTTACTACTTACCATCGTTTTTGTAAGTAGAAACGTACAGACGTTTTGTTGTATTCATATTTGAATATTTTTCTTCCTAAATTTCAAGTGAACTCGAGGGAGAATGGTAATTTAACAATAGATTTGGACACAGTGATGATTTGTCCATCAATGAAATCAATCTTAATTACGCACAAAATATTTCTATTACGTATATTCGCGATTGTTGTGCACCGAAACAGAAATTTTCTTCAATCCTAGAAGAATAAAGATGGGCAGAATGAGCACAAAAAGAACTTTTTACGTCCCCCTGAGCTTATTTTTTTTATAAGCTCGGAATATATATATATTTATTTATTTATATATTTACTTATTGATTTATTTTTCTAACGATAAAAATAAATTATATTTCTTTTACTTTTATCGTTAGAAAATTTATTCCCGCTTTAAGAGTAACAAAATAAACGAGAGCAATCCCAAGGATGACAAATTGTTCGGTATAAGTACGTAAAGTACTCTTCAAGTGCTCCTGTGCATCGACTTCTAAACTCATTTTTTAAAATATATCTTTAGGAGCTCTTTCCGAGCTTATAATAAAAATAACCTCAGAGTTCGGCGCATAGGGGGACGTAAAGAGTTCTTTTTGTGCTCATTCTGTCCATCTTTATTTTTCTAGGATTGGGCAAATATATAATTCTCCTTTTCAGTTTTAAGAGTAATTCTGTAAATGACGGGATTTTCATGAAATTGATAAAAATAAATAATCCACTTGTTTCAAATTATTAAACAATCGTTGTAAACTTAATGGAATTCTTTAAGAGTACAATACTGTGACTGTAAAATTTGCATAATTGCAGAGAAATCCTTTTGAATAATGAGGAATTTGTTTTCGTGTACTATTTTAAAGGGCTAAATTAGGAGAGAACTGAAAATTATGGAGAGATTATTCTTGGAATATTGAGTTTTTCATCGAAAAATATTAACATGTCATTCATTTTTACGAGTTTTCTGGAAGTTTTGGGCCAAACACATTTTTTTTTTATTTTCGAGGAATGAAAGTTTTTTTTTTTTTTTTTTTTTTTTTTTTTTTTTTTTTTTTTTTTTTTTTTTTTTTTTATTTTTTTTTTTTTTTTTTTTTTTTTTTTTTTTTTTTTTTTTAATTTAAGCAATTTAATCTATTTAAAGATTATTATGCTGACAATAATGTTTATACATACATTTATTTACATACATACTTACCTGGCGCAGAGGAAACCCTGATCATGAAAAAATAGTGATATATATTACCAAAATTCCTTCATTCTTTATTTATGACTTTACTCTCATATTCCAAAGGAATCTTTTCAATTTAAGACGAAATTGTCGAATAAGAGAAAATCCAATTGTCTAAATTCTAAATTCTCAATTCTCAACCACAGAGGGAATACTCCAACCACTTTCAGTGTTAATACAATTCAAAATTTCTCTAATTTTTTGTTTTTTGTTTTTCCATAAAGTGTTATCGTCACTTTGTTTCGGTACGATTGATTTTTTTGAAAAAAACTTTACCTAAGTGAAAATTGTGTCATTTTAAAGTTCAAACATAACAATTTTTCAAATCTAACCCAGCAAATTAAAATTAATCTGAATGACGAAAATAAAAATTCAATGGGGTGTGTTTTAAAGTGATGACGTCGCTTTAAATGTATTTCCTTATTAATTTCTCAACTTATTATTACATAATGAATAACTCTTAGAAAAAGTTTTGATCCTTCGATTTTCAAAAATTTTAATGTCACTCTTGAACGAGTGATATTCACGTTTGTATGAGTAAAACAAGTTTACATGCAATAATTAAAAATTCACTCAAATAATCAAATGAATTACCGAATTAAGTCGAATGAATATCGCAAATATCATTGCAAAAAAAACTTTTGTTTTTTTTAATCGTTTATTGAATAGATTGAAAAGTGTCAAAGTGTACGTCTGGAATGACAATCTCATTTTTATATATACATAGTTTGCAGATATAGTTCAGTGAATCGAAAACTCGAAAAATTCTTTTAAAGTGCGTACATTGAATTTTTAATTTTCTTTAAATAGTGAATTGAATAAACATTTTTATTCTCATGGTAATATAATATTAATATTTCGGTAATGTTGTGAAGTGTGTATTTTTACACTCTTTTTAGAATTGAATTTCATTCTTTTCAAATTCAAAACTTGATTCTTTCATGAATTACATTCAATCGTTTTGCATTTAACTTAAAATTCCACTTTCGGAACATTTTTTTTCTTCAAGTGACATTTTACGCTATTATGTGACTTTTTCCTGAAATATAACGTAGTGTGTATTTCATACCCTATACAAATTAGAATGGCTTTTTAATATTGATTTTCAAATCTATGAAAAATTAAAATGCAAAGATTAAAACTTAAAAGAGGAAGACATATAACGTAAAGTATATAAAAATTCTATACTTTTTAGAATTCCTTTAAAACGTATCTTTTTTAATGTATGCACTTACTATCTCCGAAGAGTATCTTTAGGCAGTAAAAATAGAAACTAACGGATAAAATAACATAATATCATATTACTGTATAAACGACTTTGTACGATATGGCCATGCGTAAAATCAATTCTATTGCAGAAATATTGTGAATTATTGGCGGTAACTTCGGGTGATATGATATATTGATAAATTTGAAAAAAATCTGTTTGTAAAACGCGGAAAATACTCGCAAAGAAATAATTTGAAAATTGATAACGACGATGAAAAAAACAAATTTCAGCAATATAATGAAAAAAAATTGTCTGCAATCGTAGAATCTTTTTTATTTCGATTCAGTTGTTGCATGAAATTATTGAAATACTGGATATAAAAGTGAAATACGAAGTTGTAAAGTATACAACTACGTTTAGAAACTAAATTGAAACGGCCGAAAGGAAAAGTTGGTTCAAGTCAAGATGCATATCATCTTCATTGTTGAATAATGTGTAATAAGTACACGTAAAAGTCTATATATACTAAATTAGCAAAATGATTTAATCAGTAGTATTTAAGCAGCTCAAGAAAGTCGAGAAAGAAGTTTGATGAGTGTCTGATAGTTTATTATGTGTGCCAATATGAGTTATCGTTTTGTTTCCGAATAATTTTATTTTGTATAGTCGTATATATTTTTGTTTTGTTTTCATTTTCGTTAATTCTTAAATGACATTATTTCAGTCCTTGTGTAAATAACACATGAAATCGTAGTTAAATGTCATCCATTCATTTTTAAAAGTTGTTGCGATTTCTGGCATTTCTGTTATTATTTTTCTTGCTTTGGAATATTTTGTAATTGTTCTTTTTATTATTGTCAACAGTTTTTATTTTTATCACACTATCATTTTCATATTATTTCATACTCTTCTAAAATATTTTTTCCGAATGTTGATGACTTATTTATCCATATTTGTTCTTTCCTACATCAATTCGAATTTTTTTAAAGTCGTTCTTTGTAAATTTTCTTTGTATATACTTTCTTAATAAACTTTTTTGTAAACTTTTATTGCAGTTTGTCTCAATGTTTATGAAAATTTATCAATTTCGATTGGTCTTTTTGTTTGGAAGCTTGGACAGACAACAAAGTTATGATGTACATTGTTATATTAACGTTTATTTCATTGACATTTATCTTTTTCATTTGATATTTGCTCCACTTTTTTGTCCAATTTTTTTAGCATTTACCAACTTGTATTACTTTCCAACACAATTTTTTCAACGTTGATATTTTTATCATTGTTTATTATTTTTGTTTTATTCGATTTCGTTGCTTTTTTAACATTATTTAATAAAATAATTAATTATTTTTTTGATATTTTTCAACTTTAATAAATTTTCATAACAAATTTTAATAAATCCTATTCATTTTTACATTTTTATCAATTTTTATTTGTTTCAATAATTTCATCATTTTTAACCTTTATTATTTATTCCCTTCTATTCTTTATCAACATTTAATCACGTTGCTTTCAGCATTTTTCGTCAATTACGAATTTTATGTAACAGTTCGTCCATAACATTTCTAGCTTTTGTCATTATTTCAAATTTTATTTCTCGTATTCATCTCCTGTTGTCACTTTTTCATACGTTGTTTCATGCTCAATTAAGACAATACCAGTTTCGTTTTTTATTGTAACGAAAAAGAAAAAAATGTAACGAAAAATGTAACAAATAACGAAAAGATGAAAAAAAATACGTTGTATGCAACATTCAAACACAATAAAAATAAAACAAATTTCACATTTTATTTTACTTTTATTCAATTTTCTTGTATATTTTAAAACAATGTTGTCTGTATTATTACAATTAGACATGAAGAATCAAAATCGGTTCAAACGATACAAATATTACTTGAATAGATGAGTAACTTTTGGACTTAACATTGAGGCATTTTTTCAATGACAACATATTTTTTCAAATGAAACCATATTAAAATTAGTAAAATTTAATTTCCTGTACACGAAAAAAATATTGTTAGGACAACCATGTTTCTGGTTGGCACGACAATTTGTACGGTTTGTACAGCCAGATCGTATGGTTGCTCCAACAATACTCTTTTTTTCGATGACAGAACGATTTTTGTACACGATAATTCATATTGATTGATTGGTTACGACTTTCAAGCGAGATGTGTGAAAGATTATAAGATAATTGAAAAAAAAAATTATGAAATTTTGAAAATCAAAACCAAAATTATTTTCACTTTATCTTATCTTATCTTATTTGAATTTTATTTTTTAGTAATGATATAATACGTATAATAATGTAATAGTAATAATGGCAGAAAATGACGCAAAAATGGAAACAAGGTCGGAAATAAAGAAAAAATTAGAGAAACCGAGGAAACATTACAGAAATGAAACAAAAAATTATAAGAATTGAATAAAGTATAGCAATTGAAACAAAAATTATAAGAATTGAAAAGAAAATTGTAGGAATTGAAAAAAAAATGATAGGAATGAAAAAATGCCGCAAATGAAAAAAAGACCGAAGAATGAGACAAAAAATACAGATGAAAGGAAAGAATTTCAGAAATGCAAAGAAAATAATAATACTAATACTAATAATACTAATAATAATAATAATAATAATAATAGAAAAATGCACGTAAATGACGGAAGAAAAATTTACATTTTATTTTTTTTTTAATTTTTGGCTTTGTCCCGCAGCCACGAATTAATCGATTTAAAAAATTCTACAATCAGGCAAAACATAATTAGACAGTGCTCGTCTGAATCCTCGTCGGCTCAATTGTTTAACTGGACAATAAGATCGGATCAGTGATTTTTTTCATCTTCCATTACAATACTCGGCGATGTTCCGCTTCGGGAAGATGAAATGAGTGCACCGATAAAACAGTAACGCCCTCGTTGTTGGAATTTGCTGCTATATAGTACAATTTCATAGCGTGAAACGTGCAATTTCCGTACGCACTCTCGTTACGTACAATTGACTCGATATTTCCTATTATGAATAGTCATTGCACTATTATCAGATTTCTTATATACCGACACGTAACTCAGTACAAAGCCTATGTTAATAACACTGTCATATCTCATTGAAAAACACTTTTCACATTTCGTACTAATATATTAATGAATGCTTACGTCATTATTTTAATTAATATGATAAAAGTAGCGTATATTAACCTCTCAAGTTGTAGATTTGTCCAGGCAAAGTGCTGGCATTTTTATGGAAAAAGTACCCGAAGTTGATACACGACAAAGAAATTTTGTTAACGCGTCGTTTGTCATATAAATGCAGGGAATTTTAGTTATTCAAAATGGCGGATCAAATATGGTAGACGAATTCTTTTTAAAAGTGATTGAATTATTGCCAGACATTGTTGATCCTACTTTTTTTCATGGATTTTCGATTCCAGGCAAATTTAGTGAATTTTCTAAAGTAATATTGATTTGTGACGTACAAAGTAAACGTATAAAAGGTAACGTTGACATATAAAACCGATAAATCAGTTTTATATACAATCAATGTACCATTTAATGGAGAGGCAATTTAAAGAGAGTTTAAGTCATGCCAATACGTGTTAATTGACAAATTGAATTATTACAACAATTTCTCTTTGAGTGATGGTCGAGTAAAATATAGGTTTTTGCTAGAAAGCTTATATAGCATAGCGTAAGTGAAGGATCCTGATCGCAATTTATCTTGTTCACGATCATAGTCATTATATCTGGAAAAAAAAAACAATAATAATGATCTATGGTTTCCAGAGGGTTATATAATAATGATGGGAAGATTTTGAAATGATACAGGAAAGCATTATCGAAATAACAATTCCTTCGAAATAATCGGTTTAGTAATGTTTCTTTAGGCAGATCATAAATATCAATCAATTTTCCTGGATAATTGTTTGGCGTGATTTACCCCCCGATGCAATTCACCGTTCGGTTGCGGTAATAAATACGATGCGCACAAGCCTTAACCTTATGACGGACATAAATTCATGCTTCGATATATTGTGTAGTTCTTTTTAGAGCGATGATTCTACATTGAATATATATAGTCATTCAGAAGAAAATTTATCGTCAAAATTATCAGAACAAATTTTATTGAACGAACTTAATTACGACCAATTTATTGATTACTGTTTAAATACTTTGTTCATTTAAATTGTTTGTCCAACAAATTCAGAATTCGTTCATTGAAAACAAAAAAGCATAAAATCTCTGAATTAATAAATTTCTCTTGAAAGAAATTCTTCATTTTATTCTTGAATTACGATGATACTCAAGGATTAACTTGATTCATTTAGCATCGGAGCAATGACAAAATGTCAAACTATTTTTTGAAGAATATCTTTTTATAAGACGACAAATTTTCTTGATTGAAGAAGAACAAACATATAAGGACAGCCAATCAAATGACGTCACGTTTATTTTGTTTGCAATTGATAAAAAAAAAAAAATTGTAGTAAATGTTTGCCAACAAAAAAGTTTTTTTAAGTTAAAGAACGATGGCCGATTGTTATATAGAAATTAAACGAAAATTGATAGAAAGCTTAACGCTTAATTGCATTGAACTTTAAATAACGTAGTTGAACCAAGAGCGTTGATATCCCTACAATTATTACCTTTCGTAATCCTGAATGTTTTTATTGGTTGATGAAAACTGTTCACTAACGAGTGCCCTCCAACGAATGCATCATACTTTTGTAACGATATGAAATGAAAGTAATTAATAGTTGTGGATTGATTATGGGTTAGCTATTGTTTAAGCTTCACTTAACCAGTCAAACTTTCTATACCTCATCGCGTTTAATTTTCATACGTTTATAAAGAAGAAAAATGTGAGGTTATTGCGATGAAAAATGTGAATTAAATTAATTACTCCTAATTTGGAATAAAAAAGAAAACAATTTTCGTATGATTCGAAAAAATTCTTAGAATTTCCAAGATTTTATAGAATTTTCATGATTTGTTTCAAGAGAAATTTTGTTTTTTAAGAAATTGTATTTTTGAAACTTTGGAATTTTTTAGATTTATAGAAGTCTTAGAATTTATAAAATTCTCCAAATTTTTAAATTGATAACATTTTTTGAATACATAAAATTCATTAAATTTATAACATTTTTAGAATCCTTGGAATTCGCGAATTCGACAAAATTCTGACAATTCTTAAGATTCCTATAAAAGTTCGAATCCTTCAGATTAATCAAATTCTTAGAATTTTTGTAATTATGTTAATTAGATTCCTTAGGGTTATTTAGATTCTTTTGAATTCTTTAGATTCATAGATAAGTTAGAATCCTTCAGATTCAACATATTCTTAGAATATTTCTACATTTTTTAATTGATCTTAGATTCCCTAGAATTCACAAACATTCATAAAATTCTAAAATTCTACAATTTCTTAAGATTCATAAAATTTTTAAATTCTTGAAATTCTTAAGATTCGAAGAATAGTTAGAATCCATTAGATTGAGAATTTCCTTAGAATTTTTTGAATTTGTTCAATTGATCCAAAGTCTTAAATTCCTTAAAATTGTTTAGATTCATAGATTCAGATTCTTTCGGATTTTTCAAATTGATCAAATTCTTAAATTCTGGAAAGTTTTACGACTCCTACAAATGTTAGAATCCTTTACATTGAAAAAAATTCGAATAAAATTATTAAATTCAAGAAATTCTTAAGATTTCGTAGAAAATTTAGAATCAATGAGATTGATAATTTTCTTAGACTCTCTCGAATTTTTTCATTTGATCATATTCTTAAGATTCATAGACAATTTAAAATCCTTTACATTACTAAAAATCATAGAATCCTTAACATTTTTTTAAATTGATCAGATTCTTAGAATCGTTAGAATTTTCAAAATTCATAAACTCTTAGAAACAAAATGAATCTTTGAATGTTTTAGAATCCTCACCATTCTTAAGATTCGTGTAATTCTTAAAATCTTTCGAATTCTTGTAATTCTTATTTTGAGCGTGACACATCGGGTCCTGGCCGGGATCCCTATTAAAGTAAGGGTTCCGGCTGGGGCCCAAAGTGTCACGCTCAAAATTCTACTAGGGTACTTCCGTTAATTAAGACTATTATAATTGTGAATATTCTCAACAATTCTGAATCTTCATTCAAATGAGATTTTCGTAGGATTTGCAGTATTATGAATATTTTTGAGAATGTGAAGGTGAATTATATAAAGATTCGAAATTCTAAGAATTCTAAGAAATTCCCAAAATTGTCAAGCCTAGCGAATTAATTCCAAATCTTATAGAATGTTTAGGATTGCAATAATGTTTAACCTTTAATTCGAATCTTTCAAATTCTAAACTTTGATTTTCGAACAATATTTTGCTCGTTGACATTCTACCACTAATCTTCTTTAATTGTAAAATCGTCGACACTCGAAAAATTCCTCTTTAAAAAAAGAAAAATTATTACAATCCTAGATTTCAAGACAGAAACTGATGTGATTAGCCTACTGGTGTCGTTACTACTTTCTGCACAATAGAATATACCGAGTCTGATGCGTCATGAGATAAAAAAAAAGTGAGTGCCGGGCAGTGAAAGTAATTAAAAAGATTATGTCTACTGCGTATAGGAGAGGAGCTAAAGACGTAACCGTTTAATTGCAGTGCATAACATTAAATATATGAGGCTACTGTTTTCGTACAGCTGACTTACTTTGGAACGAGCGGAATAAATAACATTAAGTTATTCATATATTATAGTTATTGATTTTGATAATGACAGTTTGGAGGTTTGACAGTAAGGTATTTTTCGAAAGTATCGAATATTATTGTCGAAACTTGAAATTTCTTGATTTCTGTAATCATTTTTTGTACATTGAAAAAAAAATTTTTATTTTCAATTTTAAAAGTAAATATTTACTTGAATTGAAAAGTTCTTCTTGAATCAAGTAAGATTTACTAAATAGAAGGATACGTTTTCTTAATTCAAGTATAAATATATTTACTCGCTACTATATATATTCAAATAAATGTTTACTTGAATATATATATACAAATGTTTTTTTTTTTTGTGTATAAAGATAAAAGTCGTTTTTTAATATGTCTAATTATTTATTTATTATTTGCTTGTAAGAAGACACCTGCAGCTCTGTTATTTGATGCATGGCATGTTTATTAAACATAATTTTGAAAGTTGTTACGAAATCTTTTGTTCATAACCAACGGCATGTGTGCGTCTGATTTTCTTTACTTATATTGCTCCTTCCGCATTACGAATATATGTATACCCAATTCCGGGAATAAATGTAATTTTTTATTACCGACTCTCTCTCTCTCTCTCTCTCTCTCTCTCTAAAATTCAAGAAGAAGGTTTTGATCAAATGCAATGAAAATTGACGTTATTTTGGATATCTGAGCTTTTTCTGAGCTTTTAAATTTTGCAGAGGAAAAAATCGAATAATTACAATATAAAAGTTAAAAATAAGTTTGATAATGTAGGAAGTTTTTAAAGGATCCGGGAAAATGGATCCAAAAAAACTAATGTATTTTCATTTATTAATAATAAAATGAAATAAATGAAATATTGCGATGAAATTTCGTAAACAATTTACAAAAATATCAGAAAATGTTTTTTTATTTGAAAAAAAAATGAAAAATTATAACAACTGTTTGATATCAAATATATATGTATAATATAAAAGGAAATATTTTTTGGAAAAAGGAAAGATAAAAATACTATTTTTTAATTGTGGAAAATTGAAAAAAAAACGAACGAAAATTCTTAAAAATTATAATAAAATTGTCTAGAAATAGAAATGAAAATTCTAATATAATATAGCAAGAATTTAATAAAAATTCAAAATGATTAGAATTATAAATTAAAATACATTTTTTTTAATCTGACTTTTTTGCAGGTTCAGTTTTTTATATCCTTTAGATTTCTATAAACCTTGAAACATTATTATTCATGCCATTTTGAATTTCGGTATTTTGACATCGGATTCGCGATCAGCGACTCCAAAAATCCCCTTGTACAAATTTTGTAAAAATTTGAATCTTTTGAAAATTTTCGTCCGACATATTTGATCCGCCATCTTGATTTTCAGAAAATCTAACGATGGATTCGTGATCGGTGGTTCAAAATAATAAGATGCAATAAACACATGCTCAGAAGAATTTTATTAATTTAAATCTGTTACACGTGAAAAAGCTCCAAGCCGCCATATTGGGTATCGCCACTTTGAAATTTAATTTTTTCGCTCTTACGTCTCGAGGCTTTAATTTTCACTTGATAATGATCTACTCGCCCGATTTTTATGCAAAATTGTTGATCAACGAGATTTTTTCCAGAGGAAAAAAATTCGTTCGTTTGAGACTTAATCGGTCAAGAATTTTAATATAATTACGAAGATTTTGATTAATATTACGATATCAAAAATCATTTTAATGACACACGTACAAAAAAAAAACGAGAAAAAATGATTTTTCGCGTTTAGTCTAGTTTTAAAGGAAACAGTCAGCTCTAAGCGATCCGAAACAGTTTAAAAGTATACTGTCGTCGTTGCGTTTTACGATGTACTAAGCCACGTTTAGAAAGTACTATATTCCGTTAATTACAGACGTTTTAACCGAAAAGGCGATAATCGGATAACGCATTAAAGTGTTTGGAACAAAGCAACGATATGCAATACTATTTCATCGCGGAACTACTCAACGTTTTAGCGACATTAGTCGAACTTTATCAGTCGAGAAAGGATTTTCTCTCCATACATATATATATATATATACATGTTTGAATATGTGCCACTGATACTCCTGACGAAGCGTCTAATGGTTATGGTCCAAATTTAATCCGTATTCAGTATTTTACGCAGCTCTTTTTCTAAAAAAATATACCTCATTTTATTTATTTATTTATTAACTCTTACAATTTAGTTGAAAGAATGAAATAATATTCCCATTTATTAATGAAACATTAAGATTTTAACAATTTATTATAGCAATCGAAATTAAATTTTTTTATTTCAAACAATAATTTTGTTGACTGAATTATACAGATTTAATAACAATGAGCAACGAATGAAAAACTTTTTCAAATAAAAACAGTATTATCTTCATTCATCGGAATAACGAAAATTCTATAACGAAGAAAGTATTTGTTGGTTTAACGAAACGTTTTGTTGATTTGACAAAACGATTTGTTGATTTTAATAAAACGGCACGTTTGATCAACTAAGTGTTCGCTCGCTCCAGCAAAACATTTCGTTAGACCAATAAAATTATTCTCTTGATACGATGATGGAACGTATATTGTTGATTTCAGTAAAAGGTATATACAGACGCTCAACCAAATGTTGTCTTGACTTAACGGTGCTATTTCTTAACGAGACTCAAAGAGTACTTTTTATACTCGTATTCTCCAACGTTTTTACCACTATTGATCGCGGAAAAACGTATAAGATCAGGTTGGACAAAACGCAATATCAGCAAAATGTGTAAGGTTGAATAAACAAAATTGTATATTCGTTCAACGAAACGATTTTGTTGCGATTTCGCAAAAAGTACAAAAGATAATATACATTCGCTAAATTTACTAAATATAAATAAAAATAATCGATCGAGCATACACTTCTTTGCCCAATGCTATATAATACAAAAACCCGTTACGTCAACGATAAATTTCTTTCGCCTTAATCGAATAAAGCGCCATATCGTTCCGGTCAAATGGGCGAAACCGCAATGCTTTACCGGACAATTGTGGCCAATCAACGAAACCATTATTATATTACGTATAGGCACGTGCCCATCACATTATAGTCACCGGATTTTCGATGCTCTTTGCTCGCACGAGCCGCTGCCCGATTAGTCGCAATTCTATTTTCTACCGGAAACAATTAGCATCGTACTGTATATATATATATACTCTAGGCCGATGACGCCGACCGCTGGTATATAGTATATCTATAGGCACAGGCGCCTATATCTACAATCGCGCAAGTCGCGTGAATATTCGTGCACAAGAACTATATATATTAGCTATATACATGTAGCGCTAGTTGCCATTATCGCTATATAGTGTGTGTATATATATATATATATATATATATATATATATATATATATATATATATATGAGCGACTCGCTAAAATCGCGAAAGCGTTAAGATGCCACGCCATATGCAGACTGAAATTAGGAAGCAATTAGGAAGAAGGCTAGCGCGCGTGCGCGCTCGCGATTCGGAGAAAGTCCCGGCCAATGCTGAATCAGCGTTCTTAAACGATCGCGATCGGGTAATCCCCTTCGTATGTATAATCCGACCGCGGCCTACTGACGTGCCGTTAATCACTGCCGATTCTCTAATTATCGCTTATCACTTTTACCCCCGATTTCGCGCCCATTGTTGCCGAGGAATTCGTCATTTCATCGCTTTCCTATTTCGATTTTCGCGATTTTCCATCATTAAGCCAATTTTCAACGACCCACGACACCGAAAACGACGTCTATAGAGAGAAAAAAGTCCTTTTTTATACAATTTTTTATCTTATATACGAAAATGAACCATTTTCAACATTGGTACAGAATATAGCAAACACACTCCCAATTTTTCCGATACTTCCCAGACGAATCATTCCGAGTTCTACAAAATGGAGATTTCCTACCTAGGCAGTAAACGCTCGATATGTTTTTCAACCTAGGGAGCAGAATTGCTGTTTTCTAATGCTCTAATTGGAAATTCATTCTGACGTGGAAGGTCCTTCCTGGAGTGACTCTAGACAATCCTTTTCATGGTGTTGCCGTGATTTTTAACCTCGTTCGAAATAATTATCGAAATCATACGCAAGACATTTAATGTCGATTTAGTCGGCTCTCAATCTCGCGATAATGCCGAACCTTACAGCAAGGTTAAGTAATGTTGCTATAAGGTTGACAACCTTATGGCAACATTACATAACCTTGTCATAAGGTTCGGTGCTATTAGGGAAGGAACATCGTGACCTCTTCCTCTATACCTACGCGCGAACCCATCGATCATCGCAATCCATTCGCCGTAAGTAAATTAAATATTGACTTATTATCTAATAAGTCGCGACGCCCACGGACTCACGGACGTGTCATTAGTAATCGGTGATTTGTCGACACTGATTGATCGAAATGATAATTTTCTTTCACGATGAGCGCTCGCTCGCGTTTCTTTCCGTCGCTCGCTACGAATCATCATTAATTTCGTTCGGGTATGTGCAAAAGTGCAATTCAAAAAGCAAACGCCACGTATATAGTGAACGATCAAAGCTTATAGCTGGGTGAAACCCGATACGAAATGTAAATAGTGTAGGTAGAAATTTTTATGCTCGTCTTAATTGTAGGTTCGCGAAATGAAAAAAAAAACCATAGAAAAGGAAAGAAAGAACGAATGAAAGAAAAAACACTTGATTTGTAAGAGAAAGCGAGTGAGAGTTTGGCATGGGTGCACTTAGATTTTCAGTGAATCCGACAAGAAAATCCATTTCAGATAAATTTCATCGCGCACGTTCTGCTTATCTGCCATTGTGCGATTAGTTTGCATTGGTATTAAGCGCTCCTTATAAGTGCATGAGGATGACCATTTCGTTCTTACGGCGATAAGGGCTTCTTTTTCTTTCCATTATAATTTAACCATATGATTCTGTTTCTTTTAACGTCAACATTTTTTTATTTATAAATATTTTTCTAATGTTTTCATATTGCAGTCTTTTGCATTTCGAATTCAACGCATTTCTACAAATATTTAACGAATGGGATTTGTTTAAATTTTCTCGATTTAATTTTCGCTTTATGAAATTTGAAGTAAAAAATCTCGAAGAATATTCCAACAATATTTTTCAATCTTACAATTTTGGACATTGAATGTTTCGTTCATGATTTTGCAGGATATTCTTTCCGATATGTTTTGCGAATATCTCAAATTAATACATTTTTGAGACGAAAGATATTCCAGAAATATTCTATTATAATTTTATGTATAACATATTATTTAATATGAAAGAATATTCTTTCCCAAAGGTAGCAAATAGAAACAACCAGATATTCTTACAATGTTTGAATTGACAATTGAGAGAATATTCCAGTAATATTTAAAAAAAAACATTTCAAAATATAATATGCGGAATATTGCAAATATTAAACCTGAGACATCAGTTACAATATTCCATAACGTAATTTCGAGGAATATCTATTTGAAATATCATCAGGACGTTTTAGGAATATTCTATTCAAAAAATTAAAAGTTATCTTTTCTTACAATGTTTCAATCGCCATTTCGTAGAATAGTCCAGTAATATTTAGAACATATTTCACGTACAATATTACTGCTAATATTAAACATGAGACATTCACAGAATGATTCACAAATGATTTCCTACAATATTCTATTGAAATATTATTACTATGACATAAGAATTAAACTATTCGAAATATTAATGGAATATTCCAGTCGTAATATTTGAAGAATATTTTGAAATATTTCGCGTACAATAATACAAATATTAGACGTAATATTTCACGAATGTTTTTACACGAGATTCTATTAAGATATTATTAAAATATCTTAAGAACTAAACTATTACAAGTTTAATAGAAAATTTCAACTGCAATACTTGGAGAATATTTCGAAATATTTCATGTAAAACATTTGAAGTATTAAACACGAGACATTTTTATAATACGATCGTACATTAGAAGAATATCTATTCGACATGTCATAAAAATGGTTTAAGAATATTCCATTTCATTATTTTTAAAATATTCTACACAAGAATTGAACTATTCGCGCGATTGTAATCACAAGTAATACAATATCCGTACAATATTCCGTACGTAATTTTGGAGAACATTGTATTTGAAATATCATTACGAAATTCTAAGAATATTCTATTCAAAACATGAAAAATACAATCTATCAGACATTCTATTAATGCTTCATTTCGCAGAATATTCCAGCTATAATATTTCAAGAATATTTCATCAAACTATTCTTTAAGAAAATTCTATTCTGTTATATATTATTATTAAAAGAAAAGTTCAATCGTTCTATTTTAAGAATATTTCAAATATAATTACTTGAAAATATTGTAACGATTAAACATCAGACATTTACAGGATGATTCACAAACGATTTTGCAGAAAATTCTATCAAAATATTCGCAAGATTGTAATCACAAGAAGTAAAATATCCCTACAATATTCCACGCCTAATTTTGGAGAATATTGTTTTTGAAATATCATTAGAATATTCTAAAAATATATTCTACTGAAAACATTAAAAATACAAACTATTTAGACAACATTCTTTCAATGTTTGATTTCGCAATACATTCCAGTCGTGATATTTCGAGAATATTTCAGAACATTTCATGTAAAAAATATTGAACATTTTATAATATATCAAATTTTGGGGTGGGGGGGGGGGGGGGGGGGGAGGGTGGGTAACGTTGCTCATTGAGAAATAGAATAGTCGTCCAACAGGAATGTAAAATTAATGCGAAGTCTAAAAAGGTTAATGCGAACCAAAATGGTAACGAGCCGTATGAACCGACGTTGAAATCTTTAGTACCGCGGGAGCAGTTTTTAAAAATTAAGTTTGTGTAGTAAAGTTTTAAAGCGTATGCAAAACCGCGTCATAATTACCGACTACACCGTAATAGAAATTTTAATGATAACATAATAAATATCATTTATCACTTATAAGGAGAACTTTTGCTCATTCTTTTAGAACGCCATGTGCATAAGAATCAATTTGCATAAAAATCGTTTCTACTTACGGATGCCTATATACTTTTTCTTTTTACATTCTTTTCAATAAAACATTTTCAATTTCGTCAATTTGCAAACGTTTTGTTTTTTCATTTTTTGGAAATGTTTCATTATCTAGCATTATCATCGTAATTGTCAATTTCATTCGATGGGCCGATATTTTATTAGTTTTTTTTTTTTGGCACTTTCACATTTTTTTCAACATTTGTTTATAAATTTGATAGAATTTTTTAAATATCATTAACAGTTCCGATTTTTCGTTTATTCTTTGCTTTCCTTCAAGGTCGACAAATTTAAAATTACCATCACTTGTCAACTTTACCAATTTCTGTCATTTTCACACTTTTGTCAACATCATTTGTTTTTCCGGGTTCTTTTCTCTTACTATTTTAGAGAGATTTATTTAAGAAATTATCTTTCATCGTAACTTTCTATCACTTCTTACAGGATTTGTTAAATATCATGAAATTTATTTACAATAGTTTTCCTTTCTATGCTTTCTTCAACGTTGACAAATTTAAAATTACCAGCTCAACTTTACCAATTTGTGTTAATTAAAGAACTTGACAAAAAAGATAGGATCAAAAAAAAAAAAAAAAAAAAAAAAAAAAAAAAAAAAAAAAAAAAAAAAAAAAAAAAAAAAAAAAAAAAAAAAAAAAAAAAAAAAAAAAAAAAACAGGACAGTCTTTGCAAACTTGACGAACTTAAAATCTGTTCAAACTTTAATTTAATTAATTTCAGTCATTTTTTAAAACTACTGTTGCCGCACTGCTGTTCATTAAATTCTAGAGAACTATTTTCTTATACACACAACAAATTTTGTATACAAAATACAAAAAAAAAAAAAAACACCAAATATAAACTCAATCGATAACAAATTCAGGGTTTTAAGAAAGTATGTCTCCAATAATTTATTATTTTATACACTGAAAAAAAATTTGTTATGTTTCCTTCTTTTTAGTAAATCTTACTTAATTCAAGAAAATCTTTTCTTAATTCAAGTAAATATTTACTTGAAAATAACAAATTTTGTTTTCAGTGTGTACTCGAAGAAATGTAATGATCGTTGATGAAATATTATAATCAACTTTTTTTTATAAACCTTTATTTTTTATTGTTGGCCCCCCTACAAGCATTGAAAGTCACAGTTACGTAATTTCCATATAAATGTTACTTGTTACGTGAATGTTACATAGTTGTTACGTAGTTGTTACATAATTGTCAAAATTGTGCTTGCTCGGCCCCAGTTGATAACATTTTAGTTGCATCTACTTTGTAATCGCTTGTCGGCATACCTTGAAAGTAACAGTTATATAACATTTTCCATAACTGTTACGTAATTGTTACGTAAATGTTACGTAACGGTTACGTAATTACTTTTTTTAATTAGACAATTACGTAATTGTTACATAATTGTAAAAATATTGATTGCTGGGTTATGCTGCATAACCCAGTGTCTCATACTCTCGAAATTTCTTGGAGTGAAATTTCACTCCATAAAGAGTGATAATTGAGCAGCTCTTGTGTAAAGGAGTGAATTTTCACTCTTTAAGAGTGACATTTCGCTCTGTTTGGAGTATGGAGAACTCTCCGAATCACTCCAATGTAGAGTAAAATTTTATTCCAAAAAATGTAAAATATCACTCTTAAAGAGTGAAATTTCACTCCAAGAAATTTCAAGAGTATATATAATTATTATATTATTTTTAATTATTATGTATATGTGTAATAATTAAAAGAGTGTTTTTTTTTTAATAGTTATTGACAGGTGCAGCACTAATATGTTGCGTCAACGGTCGGCCGGAACCACCGGTGTCCTCGTACTTCCCTGACGGGGGCGGCGGCGGCGGCGGTTACCCTTCGGGTGGTGGCGGCGGCCCGTACCCGTCATCCCAGTACGGGGTACCGCAGCAGCACCCCATTGTCCACAAGCATGTCTACGTCCACGTGCCGCCGCCGGAAGCACCCGAATACAAGGCACCTAAGTACGTGGCACCACCGCCCCCGCCCCAGAAGCATTATAAGATCGTCTTCATCAAGGCGCCCACTCCGCCACCGCCGAAGCCCATCGAGCTGCCGCCGCTCCCTCAGCCCGACGAGGAGAAGACCCTCATCTACGTCCTCGTGAAGAAGCCCGAGGAGGCACCGGACATCGTACTGCCCACTCCGGCGCCGACGACGCCCAGTAAACCGGAAGTTTACTTCATCCGATACAAGACTCAGGTAAGACGTGTTTCTCGTTTTTTTTATTGTGTTTTTTTGATGTCAAAAGTTTAAATTGTTGAAAGCAACAATTTTATAGTTTGATATTTTACATTTTTTGAATGATGAATTGAATATACTCCAGGAAACGAGAAAGGACTGCGTATTCAAAAATGGGATTGAGAACGATAAGAAAGTATTGAAAAGAATACATTCTTAAAGTACAGGAATGAAAACGGATTATATTGTAACAAAGCAATATAACCGCATCTATACTTTAATTACATTCTATGCCTTTCAATACATTTCAATCCATACGTCTATAAATTAAATTCTATGTGTTTTAATTCATATTAATCCAAAGATGAACATACGATTGAAATTAATTCATTTTAAACATTCGGAAACGTAATTAGATTCGAATGTATTGAAAAGAATAGAATTTGACTTGTAAATATTATTCCTGAACTAAATGGGATTGGAATGTATTGAAATATACACATGAACTCGCTCCGTTTTAAGTGAATTAACTTTTTGACCAATCAAATCTCGATATTTTGATTGTATTCGGACAATTCATATAGGAATGAATTCAGATAGTACTCGATGAGTAAACGATAATGTATTGAAATGGATTCAGCAGAGTAAGAAATCGAATTCAATTATAATGTAAGGAATTCGTACCTCTACTTCAATATATATTTGAATTCATTTAAATCAAAAAATAGCGTTTAGAAATTACATTCTATACCTTTAAATACATTTGAATCCATACGTCCATAAATTAAATTATGTGCATTTTAATTCATATTAATTCAATGATGATACGATTGAAATTATTTCATTTTAAATTAAGACGGATTAAAATGTATAACATTCGGAAACGTAATTAGATTCGAATGTATTGAAAAGAATAGAATTTGACTTGTAAATATTATTCCTGAACTAAATGGGATTGGAATGTATTGAAATGTACATGAACTCGCTCCATTTAACTGAATTAACTTTTTGACCAATCAAATCTCAATATTTTGATTGTATTCGGACAATTCATATAGGATTGAATTTAAATACTACTCGATGAGCAAACGATAATGTATTGAAATCGATTCAGCAGAGCAAGAAATCGAATTTAGTTATGACGAAGCGCATTCTTGTGACTACGTACAGTCCAATCCATTTCAATCCAAGAATAGTGCTTATAAATTACATTCTATTCTTTTCAATACATTTGAATTCATAATTAACATGTATCAATTGAATTCTATGCATTTTAATTCATATTAATCCAAAAATGATCATAGAATTAAAATTAATTTTTATTTTTGATTAATATGCATTGAAATGTATACACTTTAATTTCGAAATGTCATATTACTAGATTCGAAAGAATTGAAATATACATACATATATATACGAATTCGCTCCGTTTTAACTAAATTGACTTATTGTCAAATCACATCTGAATATTTCGGTTGTATTAAAAGAATTCATAGGATAGAATTCAAACAGCACACGATCAGTAAACGAAAATGTATTGAAATAGATTCAGCAGTAAAAGATTGAATTCAATTTTTTAATTTTAATTTTTTAATTTAAATGCTTTTGAATTAATCGTCTAATTTTCAAAGTTTATAGAATACCTCATTTTCAGATTCAAATGTTTTCAAAATGATTGAGAAGTACATGAACTTTATATGTATATAAAATTCGATTGAAATGCGTTCATATTTAAAAACATTATTTTCGTCTTTGAAAGTCCATTAGAAATGGACAATATAAGACAATATAACAATTTGCAAACCAATGCATTTTTATTCATTCCAATACAGTTTCGATTGGTCCTAACCTAGAACTTTATCAATTTTATATTGATCTTAAAAATATGTTTAAGGGTTAGCTAAAGCATCTCCGTCGATATAATATCCATTCCTAACACAGTAAAAAAAAAAGATTAAAACACCAAAACTTAGATAAACAAGAATTCAGAAGTATTCGTTGTATAAGAAATGAATCCATTGTTAATCGTTTTTAATCCTTTTTAATCCAAGTTTTCAGCTGTCAATCTTTTTTTTTTTTAAACTGTGAACCTAAAATATTCAAATTAAACAGAAACTAGATACATTTTCAAATCCACCAGTACTTTGACACGATTTTACGCATTTTTTACGAATGTACGTCAATTTTCAGTTTAATTTCTATATTTTAGGTTAGGAATTTACGTTATCGATCGAGTCGCTTCAACTCCCGCCATTTATTACTCGCGAGGGGGCCATCAAAAAAAGTAATAATTGATATTTTTCCGAATTTCGAATGAACAATTGTTATTTCGACAATTGTACAATAGCCAATAAAAGCGATGGCAATTTGTCATTCGGCGACGTTCTCACCGCTGTTGAATTCAGGATCAATTTATAAGAATGAATCTTTTTGCGAGAGTCGGCGAGACCTCTTTTGAAGATGGCTTCCTTTGCCTAACTAGCTTTTTTTCTTCGCGCCATATACTTTCACCTCATTTTTTGCCCTCTCATTATTCAGAACCACTCTCACTGCCTCAAATATCATCATTATGTATACTTTATTATTTCATTGTTTCGTAAATGATTAAAATCAGTTCGCGAGTCGTAACGCACAACTTTCCGTTCGATTTCCTTATGGCGCTGACAAAACGGAGGAACGACATCATTCGACGAAATCAAAAAAATTACGAGCCTACTCATACAATTGTCAACGCGAAGTTAATGTCTTTCATCTATAACCAGCAATTTTTTTATATATTTATTTTTCGAAGTTTACTTAAAATTGAAAAATTTTGTCATTTTTCCTGTTTATTTTTTTTACTGAATATGATTTTTTTTTCACGAGAAATAATTAATACATTTTTTTTTTTTATATCCTCCTACAGTAAATACTTTCCTTATTTATAATTAGAAATTGAAAATAAAAAGTTGACAGCATTCTTTGTCAACATCTGATTATTTATCGTGAGAATTAATTGTCGTTTGTTCTTTGAAATTCTTCTTTTTCAGACTTTTGACTACTTTACAAAACTCTTATTAAAGTTTGCTTAGCAGATATAATCTTTTCCGTTTTTTAACTTTTTCGACATCTATTGTTTGTTTTAATAACTTTTATAAGTTCTTCTCAGTAGCTTACGTAAGTTTTTCTTCGTCTACAATCGAAAAATGTTGCCAGTTTTTGTTTTGTTTTACTACTCAACTTGGAGAAGCTAAAGCGACTCAGTCGATAACGTCAATTCCTAACCTAACATATATTCAAATTAATCGGAAACTAGATACATTTTTAAGTCCACAACTATTTTAGGGCTCTTTTACACACCTTATGTGAATGTACATCAATTTTCAGCGAAATTGTTTCATAATTGGGTGAGAATTCACAAGAATAAAAATGCGAATTGTGATAATCAATGTTATTCTTAAGAATTCTCGACCAATTCCGAACCGATTTCCCGGAAAATTGACGTACATTGATACAAATCTCGTAAAAGTGCCTTAAAATTGATTTGGACCTGAAAAACCTAATCTAATCTAATTTCTGTTTGATTTGAATATTTTAGGTTAGGAATTGACTGATTTAGCTTCACCTTAATTACGAACTGTCCACGCTTTTCTGGTGAAATTTGTTTATATATATATATAAACTTATGTATTCTTTTATTTCTGTCATACAATTTTCATAAAATTTCAAACTTGTTCTTTTAACGTTTGCGCATTGTATTCGTTTCATTTCCATTTAAACTTCTTATCAGCACGAAAAACGTTAGCGGAATGCAATAAAAATTCATAAAAAAAAATTTAATACCCAAAGAAGAAATACCCAATAATGAGAAATCTATATTTTCTTTACTCTTTTTTCTCATAATTAATATAACTTCATATATAATATACTATATAAATAAATAAATAAATAAATATTTTAATATAGACACTGTATTATCAGCCCATCTAATGATTGTTAATTTAATGTCCAAACAGAAGGAACAAAGCAGCGGGGAATACGGACCACCCAATTCCTCGCCTGGCATACCCATAGACAGTTATGGGCCACCCAGCAGCGGACACTACTGAGCAGTCTCGAGGCAAATCCCGGGATTCGATTTTTGGGATTCAACGTTTCGATATAGGAACCACACACATACACACACGCACACACAGACATAAACTTTCCACTAAGAACGCAAAATAACCGTTAAACTGTAAAGAAATGCGAGTTTTTACGCCCGTCCAAAACTCATCGTGAAAAACGGATGCGTGTAATTCGAAAATCTCCTATTTTGTTTTATATTATTATTCTTTCGCTTCTCGAAGAATTGCTATAACGATTGGCGATGAATTAATATTGCTTTATAGTTTAAGAAGTTCATTACCACATTGCCCTACTACTTATGTCTTATACGTACGCTATAATTATTACGCATAATATCTGTCATTTATGTACGTGGTTATGTCCAACGTATGCCATGTCGAAATGACTATATATATATATATTTAATAATAATACACACACACACACACACACACACACACACAAACACACATATTACGAACCCACGTTAATCACACGTAAAGGCGCTCATTTAAAGGAAAGTCAGTATTAAAATCGTTGACACCTATTATATATATATAAATAAATAAATAATTAAATACGAAAGTGGCGACGCGGTGCAGGCGGTTCGAAATCACTATATATATATAATAAATATTGTATAATATATGCTCCCCTCAACGAGTCTCATAATAAATGATCAAATATAAATATCGATCAGATTTATAAGATCGAATCACACAAGTACACGCACACAGTCGTAACGAAGGGTATGTGAATCACGTCCACCTGGTTAGATCCGAATTGGAATATTTGGTGGTTATGTTATCGTCCCGATGCCCTACATACAACTATACCGACGAATATATAATCATCAACATCATCAGAAACGTTTCGGCAACCTTTCGACGATCAACACGTGCATGAGTTAAGAACGTATAGCGAGAATAACGTATATACTGTAAAGGTGTATTTTTTTGTACCGAACAACGCAATTGATGTTAAGTTACCGTTTATATCTGTAAATACATATTTTTTACTCCGATTTTTATCCCCCTCGTCCCCCCTTTCCGACTCTTCCTTGACTTTTCTCACTTATTGGAGGAAATCAAAGTCTTATTTTTTTTACGTACTATATATTATTATAATATAAAATGCGAGATAAAATGTTAGTAATAAAGAACTAATAACATTATGCGACAATATGGACAACGTTTGTAGATTGTTTATGTATCTTGTATAAGAAAGTGAAAAAAAAATATATTCATTTAAAAACCATCTTTTTTAGTGTTGATTTATTTATTTTATTATATTATTGCGATTTGCTGTTGAAATCCGCAGGCTATGAGGAAACTTTTTTCTACGAAACACAACGAGCAATCGCCATCCAAAAAGAATATCGAACCAGTAGATTTTCAGCATCTCTGATTACGAATTTGAACGCAGATATTCAAAAGCCAAAATGGTGAACCTAATATGGCATCAGACAAAAATCCAAATAATTGCTCTATTTTCCTGGATATTCGATTTTCGCGAGCTTTTGTTGAATTATAAAATAAATAGGATTTATGCGCCATTTTTGATCCACCATTTTGAATTTTGCAAATCTATAATGGCAGTATCGTAATCTGCGATGACTCCGAAAATCTCCGAAAACCCAGTTTTAGTTTCGAGTCGCCATTAGTTTGTTTTTCGTGTCTTGTACCGCCATTTTTGATCCGACATTTTGAAAATCCGAGAGCAGAAATTCCTGAGTAATATAAATAAAACGCAGCTGAATTCCGTGTAAAGACGAATGCATACCTGAAAGATTTAATAAAAACTTCAACGTAACAATTCAATTCAATTTGTAATTTTGTGCAATTTTGGCGAGTAGCAGTGCTCGAATGGCCATTTTGGATTTTGAAATTCCGATCGAATATTGGTGACTTTAAAAACTTCTCAAATATTAATATTTTAACATCACAATTACTCTAAAATTTATCATCGATCAGGTTTTTTTGAGATAGTTTTTGATAAAAGTAAATTTTTATTTGTAATATAATGGACGATAAATCACAAAGCTTCGTGGACATTTCCAAAACTCAATATCCAAAGGTTTTTAAGGTCGACGATCATGAATCGGCTGTCAGTGTTTTTGAAAAATTCATAATGGCGGATCCATTACGGCGGACGAAATTATTGAACATTAATCGGGGATTCACTTGAAACTATTATTACTTAAGGGATTTTTGGGGCCATATTAGATCCGCCATTTTGGATTTTTAAAAACCGACTCCAGACTTGTGATTATCGCTTGGATACTAAGTTTTCTGAAAATCTATTGCGTTTTGCGATTTTGTACGCATGATGGCTACGATATTACGAACAAAACTAAACTTTCATCGACTTTCATTTTGTGTCCGCCATTTTGGACATTTTTTTTTTTTTGTTTAATAACCCTATCCTGTCTCATAGTGCATTCATTTTAGATACGATATTCATGACTTTTTGGAGTACTTTAAAGCCATTGTCCATAATAAAATTCAATAAATTGAAAAAAAAACGAGAAAAGTTATTTTGTCCATGAGACGTTTTCAGATATATACAGGATGTCCTAGAACTGGCGGATAAAATTTCAGATTAAAATTTTAAAGTTCTAGGACACCCTGTATATATATGTACTTTTTCTGTCATGCTGAAAATGCCCATATAGGATTCGATTCAATGCGGGAATTTGACATGAAATCCCATATACGAAAATGTAGTTTTTTGGAATGAAATCAATTCTGGGATATTTTTTAGACAATTTTAAACAAGAAACAACAAAAAAATGAATGGAAAAAATAAAAATAAAAAATAAAAAAGTAGAAAGTTTAAAATTTTTACTCGAAAACTGTTTCTATTACAATAAATTTATTGAAACGCATTTGAAATTAAAAATACGAATTGAAATGAATTCATGTGCGCATTAACTGAATTCCTTTACAGTCGTTTTAATGCATTTTAATTCAGTTTAATTCGCTTGAATTCGTATTTTTAGTTTCCAATGCATTTTTGTTTACTGTGGCATGTTTAAAATTGTCTAAAAAATATCCCAGAATTTTTTCGATCCAAAAAGACAACATTTTCGTATGTGAAATTTCGTCAAATTCCCACATGGGAATTTTTAGTAAGAGTATTTTAATCTGTCATTGACACATTTGTATACGCAATAATTCCATACGCATGAATTACTGTATAGATAATATCAAAACAGGGTAACGTAATTATTGCGTGTATTTCGTAATATCGCTTACTAATACATCGTTATTAATCCTTTGACATTCCTTTGTAATAATACTATATCGATGCGAGTAGTAATGGAGATGCAGTCTCTCTTGCATTGATTTAACTAGGTTAAATGCGATGAGAGTAGAGCGCAAATAAATGCAATACTGCGTTCCTTTGAGAATCTTTGGGGAAAATTTTAACCTAATAAATGACTGCATTTGTATATATATATATGTATATATACATATATTGTAATATTCTTGTAATATTTGTAATATTCTGTGTGTTGAGAACGGATCAAATATTTCGCGACTCGTGTTCACGAGCTCTATGCTCAATGATCGGCGTCAGTGCCGCGGCCGTAACTGTATAGAGTGCAAACTATATACATGTACAGCGCGATCACTGCTCGGCGTGCATCGGCACTTCAGTTGTATTCGCGGCAGCGAACGAGACGAGAACTAGCTCTCCAAATCAGCCGCATACTTTTAGGCATTTTTCGCGACTAAAATCACGAGAACCACGAACACGTTTCGGAGTCAATTGCATTGCCACTGTGGGCG
>JAPYZR010001405.1:0-27259 GCA_030522945.1 Trichopria nigra | reverse complement strand
TCCAAGAATTGTCTAAACTTAATGCCTATTTTTTAGGCAGTAAAAAAGAATATTGGACAATAAATGTCTAATAAATGGCTGCAATTTCTACCAGGGAAAGAGCAACTTAAAAATGTAGAATATTAAACTGAGTGAAAAATTGCAATAAAAACAGAAGCGGAAATTTATCCAAATTCTACAAAATTTTTAAAGAATACAATTGAAGAATGAAATGTATAATTTAACGGAGAACACATATAAACTCGAACGATGAGTTAATTGAAAGTCAAATTTTAAAATACTAGACAACATTATATCAATATGTGGGAACTAATTAAATTAACGAATCATTTTCTGAAATTGTTAAAATAGAATTTACAAAATAATTCATTATATTGATTATATAAATTAATTATAAATAGCACATTTTGCTCCCGGGGCGTAAAATTTATCGATGCGTCCTGGTAGTGGTCAACGTATAAAAGTAAATGCCAGTCTTCGACGAGGGGGTTGACAATATTCAAAGGTATATATAGTTTCACGTCGTTGATGTAAACTTTTTTGTACTAACGCGCGAAAAATAAATGATGCTTACAATACAGAAGGAAAATTACGAGGGAACGGGTTTTGATGGCAAAGGAAACAGTTCAACGTTGGATGATGGTGCCATTAAAATAATGTAATTGATGTAATTTTTTATAGTGTCATAGGATGTCAATAAAAAGGGAATTATACCCTTATGTTTATAATGATGTTGGTTTATTTGCAATTAAAAAACTATCCCTGCCTTTGTTTTGTCCATCACGCTCACTGGATATTACTTGTGTAATTCTCTCGGGATGTAATGGTTATTTCGTATACCTGCATGCAAGTACTAAATTATTGATCGATCCATCTGCAGACTGTGAAGTTCTTCATCCCCTTCTTTTATAATTCCACCCTCTTTCACTTCCATTATATTCATTTAAAAAAATTACAACCTTCATTTCCCTTCTACTGTCTAATTAATCGCGTGAGTATGTGCCATGTTCGCAAGCAAATATTCATGACCTCACTTCAATATTCGAAAGTGATACTTTGAAACTTGCAATGATGCCACGTTTCTACAATTGAACGGGAAAGCGAAATTTAACGATTTAGTTCTTTTTTTTAACATTTATTTTTATATGCTACATATACACATTGCTTCTTGTGGACGAAAATTACTTTTATCATATTACGAAAACTATTTATTTATCAGTTGTTATATATACTTTTTAATTTATCATTTTCATAAGTCTTCAAGTGACATGCGACCTGTTTATAAGGAAATAAATAGAAATAGCATATAAAAACGTGTCAATGAATACGCGGGAAAAAATGTATGAGTGTTTGAAAGAAAGAAGGCAGAGAGATCGCGTGAAGACAGATAAAGAGAAGGACCCACAATGAAGCGATAACTGCACGAAAAAAAAAAACAACTTTTCAAACGTCATGGATTACGGTTTTAGTCTGATGGATCTGGGAAAATGCACTCGAATCTCGACCACAATCGCGCTTGAAAAACGCAAGCTTCGGTTTTCCACACTGCTTTCGTGCGAAAGAAGGAAAAAGAACAGAGAAGGTCGAGAGTTGGCGCGTGGGTGGCTTTATGAGAAAGAGAAACGCTGCATCGAGAGAGAGAGAGAGAGAAAAAGCGACAAAAGCGGGGCAACATGCGTGCGATGACAAAAAGCTCTCGCCGTAATGCAGGTGAGACAATAGGCCTGTTCCCATAACGATGAGGATTGGTGCTACACGTTCGTCTACACTTGGTACAGATTCCTACTTTTTGTTTGTCAAAGCTCGATCTCGTATATAGTAAAAACAGATTGGCATTATTCCCGATAAAAATGGAGTTCGTCGTCAGTACAGTGGACGTCGAGATGTTTGGACGTGTGCTATTGGATCTATTTTTATTCATAATATAAAATTTAGAAATGATTTATTGCGTCATTAATTGATACGCTAAATGCATTCCTTGTTTACATTCGTTCTTTTAATGAATTATCGAATACAATAATTGGAATCATTCTTTTAATTAATTTTCTGAATTTGTATCGGCAACTCATTTATTTGATTCAAATGTAGATTTTAATCAGTCAATCAATGAATGCAATTCATGCTTGAAAATCACATTTTTAATTGATTTGATCAACTTATTTTTTTTATGAATTCACGTTCAGTAATTCGTTTGAATCATTGTCCAAATAAATGAATTTAATGAATGAAGCATCTCTTCACTTCAGTTTTCAGTTATGTTTTTAGTGCATTTAACATTACATATGTTAATAATTTGTTCCGCGTTATTTGTTGGTAAATTTCCACGTTTTATTAAAAGAATTTGAAAAATTAATTTAAATAATTTTGGTTATTAATTAATTCAATTGAAATTTCGATTGTTGACATTCGAAACACCGAAGATCAGCGAAACTGATCAAAAAAATATTTACATTATTTTCATTATAAGTAATTGATTATGGTTAACCAATCAATATGTTTGAAACTATTCAGAAATTCCATTCACTCATTAATTGTAAGTGTTTATTTCATATACTACATATTGGGCTTTCCGAGTATTTTTAATATAACATTTATATTCGAATCATTTCATTATAATTCGATTATTTTAAAATTACTATTCTTTATAAACACAATAAATTCACTCTCTTAATTCATTCAGTTTAATTACATGTTTATTGTTTATTTATTTATTTTTTGTATTGATTTTTTTGTTCTTCACTCTGTCAAATTCATCGTTAAATTGAATACGCGAAAATTATCGATTCCCGATATAAAACGGAACATGCACCGTTCCGTTATGTATATACATATGTTGACCGGCACTGAAAATTGCCCTTTAAAAAAACCGCGGGAACGTTTGAAACCTCCCGTCGTTGCACCTATTCCATCAGGTTGCGGTCACTGGCTGGCGCGCAGGCTCAACAAGAGGATTCCAGACAATAAGAGAGCAAATGCCACCCGCGAAATTCCGTTCGGATTCTCAAAGATGTTCTAACACGGCGCGGGGCATATAATAATGCCGACGAGATGCCCATCGCGAGAAAATAATGTGAGAACGATTTCTTCCCGAGCGCCATCATTACCATGGTCTTCCTCTCCCACACACCCTTCCCCGTCAAAGAGCGATCGATCTGTCGAGCCGATTCCCCCCGGTCCGGGGCAACCCTGCAATTACTATCTATTATCTTGGCGTGGGTGAAGGTATACAATCTCGCGATCGTGTCGAAGCCCTCAAGACCCTATACGTATATAATCGGTTCTCCTTTTCCTCACTCGCGATCACCGATATGCCAGTCGCGAATCGTCGGGATTGAGAACAAATATGATAGATCGATGATTTCCATTTTACGAACGATCGTTTTTATCGAGTGTCAAGTTCTTCCTACGGCAAATGTCCGAAAAACGTAACTTAAACGTCGCAAATGGACTGTTGCTGTTTGGGATTATAGTAAAAAAAGTGCCACAAGATTGGTTCGAATAATAAGTATAGTGGGAATACTTGAAACTAGATCATTGGAATTGAAAAAATGTTGGATAACCTTCAAAAACAAAACAAAACAAAATAGACAACAAAAAATGCAAAATTGTTTTTTTAGAAGAGCCATATTGTATTCACTGTTGTCCCCAAGACGTAGCTCTTCTCCCATTCACAATTTCAACGTCTCGAGTTCAAATCTTTTCTTTTAAAACATTTTGAATTGGATTTTCCGGCCACCATATTTAAGGTAGTTCTTACCCTACTGAATAAGTCAAGCACGAGATGAAGAAATAAAATTGATTTTTCAGAAAATTTGACTGATCATAAATCATAAAATATATTTATAACTCAATACACGGAAAAGCCGTGAGCGTAAAAGTTGTTATAATTAATGTTTAAATAATAATAAATTTCCCGTTTGACTAGTCCATTAAGTTAATAATTAGATGTGACAACGTATTGCAAGATTTTATTGACATTTTCAATCGAAATAAAAAAAGGAAGACATAATTATGAATTACACCTTCAGTTCATACACAACAACATAAATGTATACACCCCTGCCATGAAATATCTATGGCCAATTAGGTGACAGATGCTATTTTGGGGTTAACTTTTCAATTACATTTCATCACCATAGGAATTTCTTGTTTAAAAATATTGCTCAACATTGTGATCATTATAATACTTACAATTTTCACAATATATTGTACCGAATTAACAATAAATCACGAGATTTGAGACATTTATTTTGTTGTGTATTCATTACTTGTAAGTATTCGTTGCCGAATCAAAATTTCGGGTAGATAGTGAAAATTTTGCCTGAAAATCATGCTTTTCTAGAACCCATTATGGAGAAACTAAACGGTGAATTCCATTCAGCTTTAAGTATTGTGTTCTTAATAGTTCAATCTACACTTCCTCCAGTTTTTGTTCTAATCTTGAATGTAATAAAAGTGTTTCAGTAAGAAACGTGCCATTTCGACGCACGTTCTTCTGCATCTCCATAAGCTACCATAGTAAAAAATCATAATTTATATTAATATTATCTCAGTAATTACACGGTCAATCGCTCTCAGACTTCGCACATAGACTTGTTATATATTCAAATATTTTTTCTCTAAATTTCAATATGTTGATCTTGAATAAACGAGTTTTCGTAAGAACTACCTTAAGTTCTTTGAATTTCACCATAACTGATGTTAACTACACCAACACCTGCACAATTTAGGTAAAACACAATTTTGTTCCTTTGTTATACACTATAATTTTTTTTACACGATTTATATTTTTTATGATAATAATATTCTACATTATTGACGCCATAACTGATTACTCCATTTTTTAATATTCAAATATGGCACACAACATTCGCTATGTTTATTAAAATATATTATACATTCTCATTAAATATAATGAGAATTGGATGAAATTTAATTCAAATGTATCTGAATGTCACTTGTATGTTTCCGTCAAATTTAACGTACTGTAGTGTACGCTACGAGTCCACTACGTTTATTGAAATTTATATCAGTTTATCCTAACTCAAAGAAGAAAAAGAATCGTACATGTAAAAGCAATAAATGAAGCGAAAAACTTCGACAAACGAGTTAAACGTTAAGAGACAATGTTGTACTTTGTAAACTCCAACGACACTCAATGCAGCGTTAATTGCTGACTATATACGTCCATTAAATGAAAAAAAAAAAAAAAAATCATATATGCCTTACTAAATAATCGGAAAAGAGCATGCCGTAATCCGAGTTAATTACATCGAGATGAACGGAAATTCGAAACGCCTCCTTGAAGCGATAGCGAAAGGTCGCGATTTAATTAACGTGTCTAGGAAACGAGCGTCGACACTGATGCACTAAGACCGCGTGCCTGATATAGACTTGCAATATATCCGCACGGTGGCAAATTACAATTTATAGCGCGAGACGCAATCTACCGGACAAAACACTAATCGACAAACGGAACGAATGCAATCGCGGTTATAAATTGCGTTTTTGGCGCGACTATCACCTTCGAAGCGATTGTAAATCTCGACTCTGGACCCTTGCTGATCTGCGATTTAACGAGGCTCGGATACGCTGTTTGAGGTGCATATAAAACTGTTACTAATCGCATTTGCATCTCTGACACTTAAATGCAGTCCTTTTCAAATTTTTTGAAAATTCTTCATTTGAGTTGTTGTTATTCGATCTCTTATACTTGTACAAAAGTATACATTTTTTTTTCATTGTTTTTACATTTTTGATTACTTTAAAAATACTTTACAAATCCAATCTACCAGTTAAAAATGCAACTTTCCAGAAACGTTACATCGTATCCATTTGTTAATGAAAACGCAAAGTTACACTGTAACGGTACAGTATTGTTTCTGAAACGTTCTTCTGTTGCATAGAATTAATTAAACGCTTCGCGAACGTTAATTATAAGTTATTGTAACATCTCTGCAACGTAATTTGAAAAGGAAAGTTTGACACGTCACAAAAACTTTACAATGTAATCATGATGGAAACGTTATTGTTGTTTCACAGTAACGTTTCAAAATTACTATGGTACAAAAAACGTACCTGATAGTTTAACTTGTTATTTTATGAAACAATTTATAATCTTCTTGGTAACGTTACTAAAATATTTATATTTACTTGTAAATATCACACGGAGATAAATAACAAAGACTTAAAAAATGAAGGAACTGCAGTTCTTATATGGATTCAACGGGAACATCCACTGTCATTCAATGACCGACAGAACAACCAACTGGAATATCTCATGAAAAAAGTCGTCAATCCACAATTATCGGAAAACATCTAATAATAGAGAGAAACAAGCAGTAAAATGAAATCGTTCAATGCATGTGGCACCGAGAAGTTCTGTCACCATCATCCGCAATTTATCAAGAAAATAAAAAAAAAAAAAAAAAATCCAGGCAAAAGCGTCTCGCCTCACATCGCGAGTCGTGCTCGCAGGACATTGTCGATTACGGGCGCAAATATGGTACCGGAAATGTAGGTAGGGCTGGGCAGTGCGATTCGGTGGCTTCAGGAGAGCGGTACTTAGCCTGATAAAACATACATCTCTCGTACGTCTCGCAGGTCCTCAGCAAACCGTCCGTCTTGATCGCGTTGCGTCGAAGGCTCGCTCCGTCCGGTTGTCCTTCTCGTCCCTTGCTCTCGCTTAGACGGTCTGAAGTGGCGAGGGCAGGAGACAGAGATTTTTATTTCACATCGCGAGAAACCAGTTTGTAAATAATGTAAATCCACAGAAAACGACCAGGTGGAACGTCGCGCGCCGGGACCCGCGAGTCTTTAAAAGTGGAATGGTTGCCGCCGCTATACCTTCGCCTCGCAGAGGCTACACGGGGCAAGACGATCGATGAGAGAAAGAGGAGAGAAAATAAAAGGAGAGGTCTTCGAATCTACAGCATCGCTCTCGAGTTCTTTGGCTTCTCTAACAGTGAAGTAATTCGCCTAGGACAAAAAAGTCCTTTTCAACCGCACTTTTCTTCGATTCTCGTCTGCGCGACGGCGAAACGATGCCGCAATCGACGTTTTTACCGCGCTTTTCGAAATTTAAATTTCCGGTAGTCTCCTCCGGTGGCAACCTGCTTCCTGGGCTACGAATATTCGTTTCCCCTTTTCCTCGCGAGTTGTATACGCTCGATGAAGAAACGAACGCCCGGGCGCTTTTTGCCCGAGCGCTGTAGGCGTAGTTTAATTCAATGGATATTTGCGGCGAAATTGAGGCGAATTAAAATGAAATCAGTACAAATTGTCCGCCGAAAGAAGTGCGGCGCTTCAGTGCGCATATTCTTCTTCATTTCTTGCAACTATATATACCTACAATTTATCAGTTAATTTGCTATTATGGCAAGTAACCTACGTCTCTTTTGTTGTACTACTGGCTTCTAGGCTATAGGCACACCAGCGAAGCCTAAAGCCGCTATCGAGTAAGTTCCATTGGCCATCTTGTCCTAAATCATCTAATCAACAATCTGGATTACTTCCAATCAACGAAATTCCGATGATATACCAAAGTCTCGTCAACCAAACCTTCAGACCTTATCCTAATAAACAGGCTTCGTCGACAGTTGACTTTTCCCAAACTCTGACGTCAGCGATGAGAATTATTGTTAAGGAACCTTTGTCAAGGTAATGGCAATACTCACGTACGTACTGATTGCCCGTGCAAACAGAAAACTATCGCGACGAAGGATGCTGACACAAAGGCCACCATTATTACCGTACAACTGCGAAAAGTTTTTAGCGGCATCAGATCTCGGCCACGGCTACTTTGCAAAGAGAGCCTACTTACGCATTGTGAGGTATTCAGGAGTCGCAGGAGTGTTTCTTTTCTTGTTTGCGGCAACCGCGGGTGCATAGGGAATACGAACGAAGGAATAGCCGGACATAACCTGACTTAACACGGGCCGACCGAGCGACCGCGAGGCAAATCGCTTCTGAAGTTCCCCGAAAAATGAACCGCCCGAGCTGCCGGCGTAGCTATGTGACGCGTTTTTTTTTCTTCTGCGTATTCTACGAATCTATTAAAGAACATAATGCTCCAAGTTAAATACAGAAACGGTGTACAGTCTTAAAATAGAAAGCTCTATTAGACTTGAAAGTCTGGCATATATATATAATCCTGGCGATATACGGTGTGACGGTAAATCTGGATATCCGGCGAGTGGAAAATGGATATTGCTGGTTTAACAAACAATGTGTGTTCCATTTAATATCAATCAGATTGTAGTAAAACGTTGAGTGCATTTGAAAGATGTCGCATGTAACTGGAATTTTAAACCAGTCCCTGCGGATGAAGATTAATGAAAAATGCGATAGATTTATTCACACTTCGTTGATTCCTACTAGACACTGGCAGTTCGGAGATGACCATAATTTGATATTGATAATTGAAACTTTATTGTTAAACTTGAACAAACTGAAAATGTACGTAAACACGATCAAGCCTAATTCAAGGCAATCATTTCTACCATGTACAAGAAATGTAGTGCCATCAAACTCCAACGCCAAGGGATGAGCCAAGAACTTGGAGAGTACGCGAAATGTTTACAAAACAGTACGCAATATTAACCTGACGTGTAAGGATTTTAAATGCAGTAGGCAGAATTTGGGGGTAAAATCGTTGCAGGTAATTGAATTCACGCCTGACAACGTCGATTTCTCTGCAACGCCAAAGTAGAGCACCGGAGGACGCGTGTAATAATATAAGAATATGTAAACTAAAATTGCCTCCATCCGATCGCGATGTTTAACTGCTAAACGAACCGGACAGCAACAGGCGTAAGATTTGTTTCACCTGCTAATCGTTGAAAGATACAGCCGGCCGGATTAAGAAACGGTTCCGCAATAATTACACGATTCGGTAGAAGAGTTCAGGCACTTCCTCTAAGCGAGACGCCGGAGAGCTGGCTGGATAGACTGCGAAAGAATATTTAGAATGTAGATAGGCTGAAAAATAAATGTATTCCCGTCTAAATTACATCCAGCCGTGAGTCATGATGGCAGTAGACCCTTGAAAGAACAATGAGCAAGGCGGATTTTTAATGAAGCGATTTACTTTAAATTTTAAATGAAGCAACGAAATTAGGCGCCCCGAGACAAAGCTAGTCCATATTACCGTGGGGCCCCCGCTCTAACTTTTATAAAACGCCTTTCAAGCGGTTACGCGATAGATGCTTATCTTAATGACGCGATGTGTTACGGTCGTTGCTTCGGAATGTCCGCATGCGAGATACTACCTTATTAAGCAATCGTTTGCTTTTTTTCGCGGGTAATTCGGCCTTTTCGTCTTCGCGTGCAAAACGTCGATCCCCCAACGGGATCCGATGTATACAAATCGCGCGATTATGAAAAATTGATGCGCATTCGTTTCGCTTCTTTCCCCCTGTATATATATATATACATGCATAATAATCCGACAACCAGTTCTTTAGAGTCTACGCGATTGATCGGTTAAATTAATAATTCTTAATCCAGTTTTATCTAAGTTCAAATTTTACTATCCTGTCCAATTCTATATTCTCCCATCTATAGCACTTCCCCTTGACTTTCTTGACTTTGAGTTTTTAAACATATGTATATTTGAACAATTGCTTCGTTGACACGTTGAAACACCGATTAAGACTTTTAATGAGAAATGGATTTTTTTTTTAATTTCTGCCGTGGCGGTAAGACTTGGTTTTCCCCTAAGTTGATAATAATTTTTAGAATTATACTTATAATGTTGGCAAACAATGAAAGAAAAAGTCTCTGAGCGCATAAATTGATTTAATTTCCATTATCCTTTGGCATACTTAATTCTTATGCCCATCATTTTCAGTCACTTGATCTTTAAATCTCTCTTTCCCTCTCTCTCAGCCTTTAAGTTTTTTTCTTTTAATATTATTTTATGTACAATAATATGATATTGTAAACAAATTAGAAATTGCAACACTATTTTGAAAAAATAAAAATTCATTGTAACGCCTGTATCTTTTACATAATAAGTCTAAGAACACATATTTCTTAAGGAGTGCAAACTAATTTCCAGTCTGATTTCAGTCATTCAGATCTACGTAAACATATATATCACATCTATGAAAAGAAGAGCTTTTAAAAGCCAATTCTCGATAAATAATATAATGAGGCATTACCACGCCTGCTCTACGTGAAAGTACAACTTATATTTCAAAGCACCTGAAGAGGAGAAACGTCGAATATCTGAGAAATATTTTACGACAAACTTCAAATGGTGACCCAAAAAATAATGTTGATCGAATAATATAAATTGACATACATAAATATAGTATAAAACTTATAAAGAAGTTTGTTGATCCTTTCGATTAATATTTGTAAATAATTTTCTTTAGTATTAATATCTTTAAATAGGTTTGTACGTATAAAAAAAACAACCTTTTAACGTTTCGGACTAACATTGTGGCCCTCTCTTCAGAATAATTTATTGTATTCTACAAAATACAATATTTATAAGACGAAGTAATTTAAATAAATAGATTTTAAGAAAAAATAATAATAACTATAAATATTATACCCAAACTTACCTTGTGAGTTGCTATTAATATATAATGTAATATTTAAAAATAGAAAAAATTTTAAACTAGTATAATATGACTATTTACTATTTCAATGTAAAAGGATGGAAAGGTATTACAATTGTTTGTAAATAAATATTTGTACAGGAATTTGTGTGTATACGAAAGTTTCTTCTTTTTTCTATGTTTTTTTTCTTTAGCCAATATTATATAACATTTTCAAAATCAAGGCGTGACCTGTATTTTTGACCTGTATGTATTGTTAATCCTGTGTAATTTTTACTATCTCCTGTAATATTTCTTTTGTGTTCTAGTATTCTTTTTTTTTAATTGTCTACCAGTTTCTCCTATATAAACTGCACTATACATTGTTGGAATTTTATTTGATTTACCACGCCATATATAGTACGTATGATTAAAGTTATTTTTAATTATCATCATATGGGCAAATTTTTAAAGTTTCTAAATATGTTTTTGGTTTTGCAAGGAATTTCTTCTTTTTTTCGATGTGACCAACAACAGACACAACTGGTGAAATTTCGAAATCAGAATGCTCAATCACGAAATAGGATACCATCAATGACATCGTATTTCAAGCATATTGTATTTCAATTGGAAACTGAAAATCTGTTCAAATTTCCTTCCGTATGCGTATACTATCATTGATTAGTCTAATTAATATGCATATTCAAAATTAACTACTTTACAGATCAGTTTCCTGCCCATCATTGAAATTACGATATTTGTTATAGCTATCATAAATTAGATTATTTCAACACTTTGTTGTTGAGAAAAAAACCTTATTTAAACTCCTCATTAAAACTAAATCAGAAATAAAGCCTGTCCCTGATAGAAATCGAATTCAGCCAGCACGCTAGTGCTAGCTCCTGACAAGCAAAGAGAAAGGTGTTAAAATATAGATGTAGACGAAAAGTGATATAAAAGTGGTAGACGAAAGTTTGGGTAATATTTGATTGGGCATACAACGGTGACGAATTCTGTACGCATGTTATCGAGACAAAAAAGATGATAGAACAAACGTAACTTCGTAAAATCAACAAGCGTTTCTATAACACAATGTAATTCAAGTAAAAATATAAAAAAAATGTTAATAAATTTCTCTCGGCTCTAGGAAAAATAACCAACTAGCTGACAAATTCAATGAAAGTAAAGAAGATAAAGTTGACGAAATGAACGAATGATGTTCTTAAATGTCCAAAACACACCAAACACCAAAAACAGCCAAATTCGATAATCAAACAAAAATCGAAATAATCACTAAATATTGATTTGGTAATTATTGAAGAGTACTAACATGCATGAAAACAAACAAATATGTTTCTATGAAAGTAACAATTTATTTATTTTTTTTTTTTTTTTTATTTTTTTACATAATTTTTTACACGTATAATAAGTGTACGTAATTATTGATTTTTTATTCAAATCAAACCGTCGTCGACAATAAATTCATTGCACGTATGCCCAATGCTAAATAATGCATCAATTTCTAAATTGCGGCGAATTATTGACGTACAGCAATAATCAAATAATTGCCGGGCTCTCCGTATTATAATCCGGTAGGTAATTAATTGTTTGAATTATGAATTCCGAAATTACAAATCAAGTCGCTAATGGACGAAATTAATTACCAAATTACAGGTAGATATTATGATTGCATTACGGATTATTTAAAACTGATACCGAAATTAGTAATTCCCCCATCGTGCGCATTACATGGGTGTATATCAATTCAGTAACTAATATGCAAGCGCCTTTGTTTTACGCACTGGATCAAACATCGTAATAAATAATTCCGTCGAATTATCACGTATACGAGAGATCAGCTGATTCAAAAAAAAAAAAAAAAAAAAATAACTGAAGTTTTACGATTGAATACGCCCGACTAATTGGTACCTCGTTGATTAATTAGTGATAACGCAACACCTAAATCCGTATTTTCCAAGATCCGATCTTTAGCCTAGCCTGGAGTAAAGTGTTTAATTAGCGTCTATCAGGATTCGCGAGTTTAACGAGCGTCTCGTTTAAAACGAAAACACGCATTCGGGTCGATCTCGCGGAAAGAAGCCTGCGCGAGATTTTTTAACACTCGATAGAGTGTGTGGGGGGGGGGGGGGGCTGCTGTAGAAGCGGGGGGAGAAGTGGGTTTAAGAAGCGGGTTTGGTTATGCGTGTCACCCAATCAGCCGGGTGCCCCATCCGTGGCGAATTAATATAATTTATGAAAATGAGCCTCGCCGTCGATGACGGTCGATTCCATGCCATTGGGGCCCGGTGGTAGCGACGCGATGCCCCGCGGCTCGTAACGAGTCGCATACTAGAGGTGTTTTGAACCCGGCGATCTCTCCTTTTTTGGTTAAAACTTTTTTCCCCTGGATATTTTTTAAATTGCACCTCTCAAACCATCAGGGCTGCAGCCGCGGACCATGAATGTTAATCACCGGCGAAAAAGCAGCGAATTTAAATCCAGGCAACAAAGTCGATGCGGATTTGAATGTTTAATGGCGGAAACTATTACAAGTTATGCCCCCCCCCCCCCCCTCTTGTTGCTTCTGAGGCTGGGACATTTACCTTCGTCTCTCGTTCTTGACGTTTTATTCGTTATTCCAGGTTTTATCGATTTCTTTTTATTTTTTTTTTGTCTCAAAAAATTCAATGTCTCGCAATTTTCGTAATATGCAGCATGATGCAGTGATGAACTTAATCCTAATGATGTTAACCTTTTATGCGGCGGTGCAACTACATTTTAGACTTTAATATTACGAAGCCTTCTTAATACGACAATAAAAGTGACTACAATTTTATATATTTATAATATACTACGGCACTTACTCTTGAGATTTTGATTAAATCTCTAACGTGATACGATACCATGATACAAGCTTCAATCAAGGTAGAATCTATACGAGGGTATTTAATACATACAGCTTTGTTATTCATTTCCATAAGGACGAAAATTTAATTAGATTCAATTAATAAACTATAACTTTCATCGACGTAGTGTTCTTGCAAATAAACGATATTGTACAAAATTGTTGTATAACGTTAATTTTTCATGAATGACTATATAGTACCAAATTTCAAAAAGTTATATCTTCACTCTAATTCCAAGGAAGCGTAAGGCAAATAGCCTTAATCTAGTCGTTGTGTCGACTAGTGAATGAGGTCTTTATTTTCTCAAGCGGTCAAGATCATCACGCAATTGCCGCCGAGTCCATATGACGCCTTAGCACCGCTGCAGTCGTAACTTATCGTGATTACATGCAAGAGTATGACCGCTCAGTATCTGTTTCACGCAGGCTTGTGTGCAATACAGCGAGGGAAGAGAAAAGAAAAATAGAAAACTTGAATGAGAGGGAGAGTCCTACTACCCCTTTATCACTTCCTTTCACATAAATTTTACATATCTGCGAACACTGTACATTTCCTGTACTATTCATTTCATTCCTCGTTCTGTCCTTCTCGTCCTTACGCTTTACTGCTTTATCCCACAGAAAGAATTATACGTTAAAATGATATGTATATATAAATGAATCATAATAAAGAATCTCAATTTTTGTCAGCCAAGTCTCCTAATCGATCAAACGCGACAAATACGATGTGGGAATCATTATTTACAGATTTGGACAGGGCCTGTTGCAAATATGAAATCTTTGTTTCTTGTAGGTTATGGACAAAGTAGTCGATGTAAATGTAGAATAGGCGCACAAATATTACTGCACATTATACGTCCATTTTACGTCCAGTGCTGGGTAGTCGGTGTTTGCTGCCAAGTATTCGCTCCACCAATTTTCGGTACTCATTCGCTACTAATGATTTGGCAATATCATTGGATTCTAGAAGATTACTCGACTGTGCCTATTGTTAAAACCAACGAATATAGACGCTTATAGAAGGACAGAGCCCGTGTTATATGGTGAGACGAATTATGGTTCCCCAAAGAGTCACATTCGCAATGAGAGTGAGAAAGACACTCATATGTACAGCACATTTGTTGTCCTTCTGTTCCCCAGTCTCATCTTCCCTATACGCTCTGGGCTTCTATATGCGTCTATATTCGTTGTTAAAACTAAAATGGATAAAATATTTCAGTATGCTGTTACAAGGATATTGTGCTGCCAACTCCAAAGTTTAGTTTAAGATGGTTCCATTTTCGTTAACCCAAAAAATTGTTGTAATGGTACTTGCAAAATAAAAACATCAAAAAACATCATTTTACACCACTTTTTTTTTAATATCCAAAAAACCCTAATTTATTAGATAACATTTTTTCTTGAATCTCAGTATTTTCAAATGACGCCTGAATGACAGAAATGATTCGAAATCGCGGATTACCTTCACTTTTAGATTTTACAAGTTTTATGTATACAGGTAAATCGTATAAAATAAGTTATTAAACGGTCAAGCATGAACGTGCTGAAATAATGTACAAGTATTATTTACTTTCAATGAATATCAACATTAATTCTCATGATATATAACGTCACAATTAAACTCGTATGATTTATGTGGATCATATAGTACGTAGTCATCAAGAATACATTGCGAAATTAAGTAACGATTTGATATATTATAATAACGCTTATATTATAGGACTGACTACGTCTTGATCATGATGGATTTTCAACTAATTTGTTATTATTTATCTATTGTGGATTAATGTAGCCTGACCTGAGATACTCGAAATCAGACCTGAATTGTTTGTAAATTGGAAGAAATATAAGAAATATAAAAATTACATTTAAAAATTAATAATGTTGATTGATGGTCATCATAGAATACTAATAATAATTATTCGTGTAAATTCGACCTTAGGTTGTGGTTTAATTATTATTTAAATTATAGCTCTTCTGGACATTTCTGCAGGATATGTCATGGTTCCTCTATATATAAATACCGACATCTTTATACCTACACTGAGGGGAGTTGTTTTTAGGCAGATATAACGAAACATATCTGTAAAATGGCAGCTTATATATATACATAATCTATTATGCACGTATTGTTTCTACGGACAAATCGAAAATATTAACTGACCTTAGTTAATACACTTTTTTATCATCGATGAAATTAGTTCCATATCTCCGTGTCTGCCATTCGCATTCCATCCATTCAATAGGGTTCTTTTTGCGTCAAAGTCCATGTCAGGTTCATTAAATACTCCCTAAAGAATAATCAAACGCGCGTTCTTCATTAAAAATTTCCTACTTTCTTGGAAATCAATAAGTAATACACGAGAGTTTATCATGATTATTAAAATATATAATCCTTTACGACACGATGGCTACTATAGTGCACACTTCAAATTTTTAAGTTGTTGATAAATACTGGCATTTAAGTTATTTAAAAATCGACATTTTTATTGAAAGCATGCATTCGTAAATATACGATTGGCCACGATCAAAATGTGTAAAATGGGTTTCTCGTCGGGGTCGCTGATTACAAATCTCAAGTCACATTTTGAAGATGGCTACCAAAAATTGTAATATAACTGGATTTAAGTGTCATCTTAGATTTACCATTTTAGGTTTTTAACATCAGATATCTAATCATCGACCCCAAAAACCTAAATTTACTTAACAAACGGTTCATCTAAAAAAATGTGTGCCCCAAAGAGTTAAGTGTATGAGTAACGAAATTCCAAACATAAGAAAACATAAAGTAAGAATAGCAAATTGCATTTTCGTCAATTTGACAAATTTTGCGCATTACTTGCGTTTATAAAAAGTTTTCTTAATTTTTTGTACCGTAATGAGTCCCTTGCGAGATCCTGCGTAGTTTGTCATGTTATTATGACCCTTTATAATCAAGTAGGAGAGTTATAAGGAAGAAATGAGGAGATCGCCATAAAATGTTAGTAATGTCTTTAATTTAATTTTTTTTAATTAAGGCGGAACGGAATGAATATAAAGGGTCGAGAGAGTCAGACAGAGAGAGAGAGAGAGAGAGAGAGAGAGAGAGAGAGAGAGAGAGAGGCAAATCGCATAGTTCATATATGTATTATTAGGGTGGTCCTTAAAAAATACATTTTGTTGCCGCCCCAAAAATTGACATTAAATTACTCTAAATTAAACCTAGAATTTGTTTACATTTTTATCTTGAGTATGTACCGGCCCGCCAGAACCTCGATATTTCACGTCGGTTTTATATGGTAAATCATTTTATCGTTCTGCAAATTTAAAGGGCAAAAATACAATTGATTTCGCCTTCCTAACTTTCAAAAAACACAACCAAAAGTTATGATCCACCAAGCTTCGCGTTCCTTGGTATTTCACCCTTGAAATCGTATCCGATTCAATAAAACAATAATTATTTAATGCCGCCTTGTCTTCTTCGCTTTGTTCAAAAGTTCGTTTTAATTAAAATGTTGCAAAGGAAATATAATTTGCTTTTACTCGCTATAATTCATACGAACGATATGCCATTATATCATGTCGAAAGAGGTAATTTTATTTGCCTTTTTCTGTGTTCGTTGGCCTACTTATCGATGTAAAGAAAAATAAAGCTAACGATTTTTAAATATTGCGAATCAAGTCTATAGTATAAAATGTATAGATTATCAGACCAATGGTAAATATCGATGTTCTGGAGGGGCGGTACAGACTCAAAGTAAAAATCTACAAAAATAGATTTTTATCTTGTAATTTAAAGCCGATTTAGGAGGCGCATCACGGAAAAATGTTTTTTAATGACCAACCTAATATATATATATGATATTATTATCGATGAGTTTCTTAAAATAAAAAAAATGTATAAATCGTAAAACGTAGATTCAACCAAAATCACAATACTGTTGTTTAATTAGTAATTATATTGTCAATGCTTCGGTCTCATGTGAGTCTTCTTCAAGTAGAAAATTGAAGTATCAAGTTCAACACTGCATCTGACATGTGGGCTGGGTCGAAATATTGGTAATGAAATGAATTCGGACGAAAAAAGCTACAAACGATCCATCGGCTGTTTCGTTGCCTGCATTTGTGAATAACGCGGTATTGTTGTCCACGGTATTAATAAACATAATGGATAATGCTGGAAATGTAAACAAGTCTAGTGCAGTTTTAGATAATGGCTTTCAATCTCATTTTATTTCACTAAGTCTTTGTAATCGTTTATAATTGCCTATTAGCTCGATTAACCATATACGATATCAGGAATTATTATTGCGGGAATCCAATCACTTTTCGCGACCCACGCAATTATATCGTCGGTGGCAAATAACGATTATAAATCACAAGTTTCGTTTCGTGTTGTAACAAACATAACTCCATCGATACCAACGAAATATATTCAGCGCGAACCATTGAATATCCCTTTCAATATTCCGTTAGCTGATCCCGAATTTAATATCCCCAAACGAGTCAACCTGTTACTTTGAGCAGGTGTATTGTGAGACATTGTCGAATGTAACAAAATAGAGCTTCGGAATTACATCTTCTTGAATAAAACAAAATTCGGTTAGTTATTTTCTGGACAATCATCATCAAATTTACAATAAAACAATTCGATATGTGGATTGGTTACAAACAAAGAATTGCATCGAGGTCTAAAGAGATTTTGAGAAGAAAACACTTCGCTCTACGAGTTCGTTTAATTCGACAATCAGGACAGACCTATTTGTACGTGTTTGTATGTTCAGCCACCAAAACTTGATTTGACAACAAAGTTTCTCCATCGTTTCTTTTTTTACACATCGAAGAAAATGCATCAGAATAACTTCGGATAATGGAAGAAATTAAGTCGACGCGAATAAGGAACTCAAGGAACTTGGTGGTAACTTGTAAAATAAAAGAATAGTTTGCGCACTTGGTAATTTTTTTTATATGGTAGGCGATTGCCAATGCATATATTTTTATGTTTTGACAAATTGTAACTGCGTTTGTGTCGAATTCGGAGGTTTCAAGACGGCTACGGGCCGTTTGAATTTTTTACGTGCAACATATGAATTACCGATGCAATGTTAGTAGGAAGAAAAGGGGTCGTCGTACCTCGATTCATATCGCTGTGAAACTGGTTTTTTCATAACTGGACTCTCAGTGAAAATAGTAGAATAATACATGTAAATGTTAAAGATTAAATAATAATTTATCGAGTTCATTTATTAAAAAACCTCAAGTAACACGGATGAATTGAGAGGAATAACGAGGAAGTAAAAATTTGTAGAACTACGCAGGGACATTTTTAATGGGCTCTTTATGGGGCCACATTAAATTAGCGCTATCTCGGCAATTTCGAAAAACGATACACAATTTGACATCGAATGATTTAAACATATTATAAGGATCGTAAGCATATAACAAAACTGTAGTCTAACAAAACATTTGAATAAATATGTTTATATAACACGCGCACGATAATGGCCCATATTCATACTTCGAAAGAGGGTTAGAAATGCGGCATTATGGTCGTGTGACCTAAGCCTGTGGATAGAAGTGCACTTTTACTCCATAGGGAAAATAATAAGTGACGTCAGTCATTGTTGCGTTTAATCAGATACGTCGTACATATATTTTCCTTTACTGGATACCTATCCAAATCAAACTAACGTCTATGTAGAGACGAATATAATAAAACTGAAGTTTTCAAATGTAAAGATAGACAATAATATACCTATAATGGCAGCGTATATGTATATACACATGATATACGAATCAAAACATCTCCAAATCCTTAAAAGAATTATAAACATATTCCAAGAAAGTTGGGGAAAAAGAGAATTGCCATTATCGTATTCGCGTGTTATATAAAACATCGTACATGCCACTGGGTAGAGCGGGACATGTCGGAACTTGTATGATGTTATGACGCTTCTACCCCTTTTATTTTTTATAATACTATTATATATTTATGTTTATATATTTATGCACTTACTTCATCATGACTTTTCAAGGACGCACATTATTAAACAGTCATATCTAGATTCTGAAGAGCAAAGGCCATTACGAGTTCCCCTACAAGTGAATTATCATCTTAATCTGGGAATCGTTTCTTTAATACTCTTTTTTTATTAAAAAATAAAAATAGAGTCTTCAATACATCATTGGAAGAATTACGGATGATCCAAACTACGTAGCAAATTCGATAATCAAAATGTAAATTTTACCTCTTTTCATTTTTTTTTAATTAAATCTTTTTGTTGAAGATCCACGAAGTTATAAATTAAAATGGTAAACGATTTCTTTTTTTTTTTTATTTAATTTCTTACTCATGTAACGCATGTTGGTTCCACGTGATGTCTGATATGTGGATATCACAACCCATAAGAAGACGTGCTGTAACCTATACAAAATCTATCCAGAATTTTTACAGATTTGACGATTAAATAGCAAGTATCATGGAAGTACATGTCTTATCAATTACTTTTGTTCATGGACGATGCCGAAGACCTATAAGATTTAAAATAAGACTTCTGTCCACGTTTTCGTTTTGTATACTCATTATTAACAATAAGTATATCTTAACTCTTATATTAATATTAATATCTCTGGCATAGTTTTTTAAAACCCTTGGTGAATACTCCGGTCCCTTTATTCTGCGGTTTGTCTGCTCTCGCAGGTCTACAAACGAAACAGAATTAATAGTGTCTAGATCAGGTGCCAAAAGTTTTATTGACTGTATTAATGAAGTGTCCGTCTCATTAATACGTCAATGTCCGTATTATTTTATATAACCGGAAATTCTTAACCCAAAATATTCCAATAAAAAGTATTTCAACGTCCTTTTTCCGAATTTTCACTTGTCTCGTATAATGATCTCGTTTATAATTTTTGTTATCTCAAAATCAGGACACATTTTAACGTTATAATTCCATCTATTTTATAAAAAATATTAACAAATTTCTTCGGCATCCTCCAAACCGCATTAATATCGACTGATTCGTCTTGGCGACTTTACAACTTGTGTTGCATAAGTTTCATTACATAATGAAGTAGACATCGTTTCTGTTCTTCTCGAGGCTCGACACGCGTATACATGTACCGCAGTTACCGCTAATTGAAAAGGGGACAAAATCGCAGGCGGAATTTTTTTCAATAACTGGTATGTAATCCATTGATTCCTTCTCTCCATCTCCCCCGTTTTCTCGAACGTTCGTGCAATCACAGACTTACGCTGCCTACGCACGGCGTTTTACTGCATATGCGAGGGCGTACGAAACTGCTTGAGCAGCTTTTTCAACGCAGCCGGAGAAAATTATTTTCGAATAAAAAGGCTCAATGCGATAATGGCTGCTTCTGGTTGTATTTATGAATTGATCCGCATAATTTGTATTAGCCTGAAAATCAATTGCTCGCGGAGGATATCAAAGGTTTTAACTTTGTGTATGCGGACAAATTGGTCTACATTGTTAAGATTTAAATTCCTCGTTTTTTTATAAACATAATGTATATGAATAAATCTAAGAAAAATTACTGCAACATTGTTTATTGCGTAATATATGTGATAATTATATACATTTTATTCAGTCGACCAATTCAATTGTGTTCCGCTGTCTATAGGAAAGAAATCGTTCACACTGATGGGCAACACGCTAGCTATTTAATCTTTACTTGTATAAATTTTATTTTTGAGTTGGCCGGCGTCATAATTATATATGTTTCGCATCTCGCAAGCTTTTTTTACAGTTGTGTGACACTAAAACATGGTTTCGGCTAGATATAATTCAAATTAATGGTGCGAGCATCCATAATGCCGTAAATGACAGACTCCCACATGTTATCACGGAAGCGTCACTTTTCTTTATCTCTAAACACTCCGAAAAAGATATTACGTTCCATTTTATATTTTATCAAACGAAACAGTCGGTTATTTTTTTCGTAAAAACATTTCCAATTGTGGTATTGAAATATATCGGCATGAGAAATATAACGGTTATTTGATTTTGCAACAATCGACCTATTTTGACTATAATATTGACGAGACGTTTATTTAGAATTATTTTTCGATAACAATGATGGTTTTGTAATAAAATGATGCTTGTTATTTCAAAGTTTGCAAAATACTTATATTTCTAAAAATTAGAAAGTCCTTACCTGTTGACAAACTGTAACATAATAAGATGAATTAATTAAATAAATTCACCAGATTTGAAATGTTAAATATTTATATGTTTATAAGTGTGATTACAATATTACAATTTTATATATTGTGCGTACTATGCATATTTCGAGTCAATCCTTAGCTCAAACAGCTAATTTCAGTTCGTCATGAAATTATTCAATTTAACTTTGATAAATTATTTTACCTTAATAAATTATATACCTTTCTTAAAAATATTCGCGAAGAAAATGAAGAGAAAACCCAGGAACAATTTCGATATTCGAACCAAAAAGCGGGTTCTCAATTATTCATAAGTAAAATTTTATTAGTACTGTAAATGCGTAAAAATATAATTAAAAATTATTTATCTAGATATCCTGGAAAAAATCTAATTCCATGTTGTTTCTTTATGATTTATTCAGCCTAAATATTGTCAAGAATATGAAACAACACACACACACAGACACACACGTATACATATATATCAATTTATAAGGGCGATTAAAAGAATGAAATGCATCAAAATGTAAAGAAAAAAAATCAACAGTTATAACAAACTTGATTATATAGTAATATAGTAATAGTAATATTGTAATCACACTTATAAACATATAAATATTTAACATTTCAAATCTGGTGAATTTATTTAATTAATTCATCTTATTATGTTACAGTTTGCGCGCCAAACAAAAGTCTGAAACATTGACAATAATAAAAAAAAATTTACACGAAATAAATAAAACTTTAACAAACAAACAAAAAATTCTAAAGAAATGACAGTGTAAACCCATACAGCACCGGGACGTCCCGGGATGTCCTGAAGAGCTCCCGAGAAGCTCCTCGGGACAAAAAACGGACATTTGGACGTCCTCGGGAGCTCCTCAGGGCATCCCGGGACGGATTGTACTGTATGGGAACATTGATAGAAACTAAAAAAATGCTACTACGACCGAATTAAAAGTAGACAAATTAAAGTAGACCAAACCGAAGAGAATAGGCCAACTTTCGAAAAGTTTGCAGAATGTTAAAACCGATGTCAAGTTTCTAAAAATATGAGACTTAAAAAAAAAAATTAGACATATAGTATGTTAAAAATTTTCAATTCATTATGCGTTTATCAATTAAATTGATTTTTCTCCAATAAGAATAAATTCGCAACCTTCGATATTCTATTTTCGATAACAAGTTGCAAAATATCAAGACCGTCACGAAAAATGTATATTTATTAACCCAGCGTCATTATTACAGCAGCTACTTGCTATAAGGATTAATAAGCGACATAATTAAACCGATGGAAATGCGACTGGGTTATTATTCATATTCGATTTAATTTGTATAAATCAAAACCCACGAACGAAATGTATTTGAATATACTTTTAACTAAAATTTCACTTACCATTGCTCAGGAAAGTTAATGTTTCGGAACACTTGCAGCAGCGTAAAACCGCAATACATCATAGTACTCGCGTATAACATCTGAAATCGTAATTAAACCATAATTTACAATCAAATATCGATAAATTACATTCTTAGCAAATAATTAATGTATACAACGGCTTGCGCGAGACTCAACAGTTCGTTTTGAAATCATTTGCAAGGAAATAACTTGGCGATATTTATCTTGTTAACGAGTTCGGGATTAGGAAATCTAATGATTTATATATATCTAAAACGAATGTTTATTAATGATATCGAGGAGAACTTGCACTCCTTACGAGTGCAATAAACAAAGCTGTGAATTGGAAAGTTTTCAAGTGTCCAAATACTATATTTTTTGAACATATATAGTATGTGATATATTCGCATACTATATATTCGCAATAATCATATAAATAAATATCATAAAAACCTTTATGGATCCCGATCGGGCCACCGGCCAGATCGGCGTTTCATGACAGGTCTACTGGGCCCGGCCAATTTCTACATGGGAATCGTCGCTGGATGTTGCAACCCAAAATAATTTTGCAAAGATGATGAATCTCACATTTTCGGTAACATGCAATCAAGGGAAACATTTTAAAACCTACAAAGGCCTTGGCAATAAAAGACGTCAATACTTAATCTCGTTATTGTAACCTTCCTGAAACATTACGTTGTATCTATTTGTTACACAATAATTTGTGAAACGTTACATTGTATCTAATTGTTACACAAAATAACGTTACACAATAACGAGACATTATTTTTTCTGAAACATTTCGCTGTCTCATAGAATGAATTAAACGTCTCGGGAACGTTTATAATAAGAAGTCATTAATAAAGGCAACGTAGCTACAATACAATAGAAAGTTTCAGTTGTTGTAACGTTTCGCTGTAAGGTTTCTAAAGTGAGACATTCACCGTTTCCAGAACGTTACTGAAAAGTTTATGATCCAAAAATCGAAACGTTACATGCGGATGCAATGAAACGTTCCAGTGACTTTTCTGAAACTGGAAAATGTTTAGCGAGCATCGATTCTTCCTGTGAAAATCAAAAGTATAATGACATGAAAAAATCTTTACAAATTTTAAGACCTATCTTTTTCTTTTTTTTTTTTGTTCAGTCGACGAAAAAGGGGTTGTACTTAGATAAAAAAAAAAAAAAGACAGAAATCGAAATTAGATATACATGCACAAATAAGGCAAGTGCAACAGTTAGCCGACGACGAGATTTCGCTCGAGCGACGTTTCTCTTCGGCGCGATCCGGTCTTTAACGATCGCAAATGACATTCGCAGTGAAACCGAGCTGCATAACAAATAATTGATTTGATAGGTCGGCCGCACTGATATGCATAGATCGGCGCGAAACCGTTACGAAAATTCAAAGCCGTTATCTCGTTATACCGGTTGAGTCGTCGTCTGCGTATACACACATATATATATGTATACGCACGCATATACGGATCCCACGTCGGAGATGGAAAAATCGTCGGATACCGATCGGACGTAATTAGAAAACGCCATATGCAGAGGGAAGAACAAAGTTTAGCTCCGAGTCGGAAACGGCCTTTATGAGACATTACGGTGAAAATTATGGCAACGGCGATGCCATTAGTTTCCTCGTATTTTCACGGTTCGCGGATTTATGGCTAATGTAAATGTAAAGTGCGGATATTAGTAGGAGTTCTAATTAGCTACTTATTTTTATAGGTGAAAAATTGCTTGTTAATTGCGTCGTAAAATATATTCCTTTTAACCGAATGAATATGCAGCCTGCAAGCGCATTCCTTAATCATCGCGAGTAATAATGCGTGGATACGTTACCTAATTAAAACTCGCGCTGAATAATTAGCGCGTATTTATATAGTGCGTGCTATGCGGAGTAAACATTTTACACAAATACTGCAAATTGTTAAGTTTTATTGTCCGAGTGAATCATGTCTGCTGCGTATTTGCCTGCGGTAATTAAAACTGGCTATCGTGAATCTCGGATGTAATGCGCGGAATGACTTTTACAACGTAAAAATCTATATAAATGGATAATATTGCGGTTTCAATTAATTTCGGGGCTTCGGGACTTGCAAGCGTTAAAGACGTAATAAATGCTTGCAGATAATTGCCGCAATTAATTTCATTAAAATACGTTCGAACCGCTTAGCTATATATATATATTTCAAGCCCTGTTATTTGTGGGTTTAAGCGCACAGATCTCGTCGGGCCGATTTTCGAAAAAGTTACGATGCCGCAAAAAAAAAAAAAATAACGCGTGATATTTGCCGATTCGCGCATCATTACGAGTCAGTCGTCTCCTCCTATATATATGCAGCTGCCGAGATGCGAAAAGAACAGGATTCTTGTGGGTTAAGGTGGCAAAGAGTAGAAAAAAGATACCGGCAGTTTCGCCAAGCAACCTGTCTCTAATTGATAGGAAATTCCTTGCTGTCAGTGGGAATCGGTGATAATATTTATCAGCAGTCGTAACGGGTCGTAACTCGATACTTTCCCAAGATTTATACCGGAGTTTTGCGACCTCCCAAAGAACGATCTCCGAAAATCTTGCCAAATTCCAATTCTATACTAATACTTGCATCTTTTATTTGACTATTTTGAAACGGGAGACCCGAATTTTATAAATATCACATTGACATGAATAATGTCGAAAAAACTGTTGTCACAACGAAAGTGCGTACCAAAATCTGATATTCTAAATAAGTTTTGAATGGAAGAATCAATCTGGCGGAGACTCCGTGTACTATATGTCCTACTGCTGATTATATAGTTTCAAATTTCTCGTTGATGAATAATTTCAACGGATTGCAATCAACAAACCCCGGAAAATACTCAAACACAGCGACATTCTCCTTTAGAAAAACAGAAAGTTGAAAAACGACGAAAAACTCATTGGAACCGCGTACGACCTAGAATTCGGTAAATTTCGACGTAGGTTTACCAGTTCGAAGAAGCGCCGAATTCAATGACGAATTCATCGTTCGGTACTGCCGAAATTTGATTACGCGCTACTTCAATCTCCAATCAAGACCTATTCTCGCGCGAATAGCACGGTAACTTCTACCCGCCCGTTTCGCCTAGGAAGTGGAAGTAGATACAAATTCATCGATCGCTTGCTGGATCTGAACCGAGTATTCCGGCGCTCGAGCACCTCGTCAAATACGGCACGCGCGTGGGTGTACGTGTGTTGGCTTATACGGTATATACATACAGGGCTGCCGCGCCGATGTCGTGATGTTGTCGGCATGACGAGAGGTCGGTTCGAATTTATCGCGAGTTTAGTCGCGCGATATCTTCCGATTTTGCCGCAGAAGTGCGCATTGTAGGCATGTATTCGTGCGTGCACAATTAACAGCGCTGCGCGGTGCAAGGACAATGAAATCAGGTCGAACATAAGCGGGTACGACCAAAGAACGCAATTGTATAAGAAGAAACCTGGAGAGCAACATTGAGAAGGCATCGTGCTTGGGTGGGTGATTCTATTTTTCCTGGTTGAAAAACGACAACAAGGATTCATGATCGATTAATTGGGAACGAGATTTGTTTGCACATTCCTTTATCAGCGAAATCAATTTTCGTGAGCCCATTATGTCCATGGTTAAATCGAAAATTTTCATTTTTCATCTCCAAGATTGATTAATCTTTTGCTTGGTTGGGTTTAGGGTCTTACGTTCAATCTGGCCGCACTTGTTTTAAATAACTTTCTGTAGGTACAATTCTTGAATACTATACTAGACGTTCAGCCATGAGATCATCCATTACTGCTTTCACTGACTCATTCAAGACCAGTTCTGTGATACTCTGTTAAATTGCCCTTTTGCAATGAGGACTATATAAACAAGGTAGAAACTAACTGAAAATTGTTTTTTGTATTAATACATTATTAAACAAAGTTCAAACATATTTTTCGAACGTAGAATATTTTAGTAAAAATATCAAGGCTTAACCCATTAAGTCCTGAATGTCGTCAAATCACTACGCATTTTCATCCAGTTTTTTGTACGCTACCTGCGCCAAAAAAAAAATTAGACACATGATATCCGTTGTAACATTTCGTGCTCTCTCATAATATGACCTAAAACCAATGCTTAAAAAGTTATAAGTAATTTATTTCAAAAAATGCCATTTTTTCGACTAAGAACATTTTTAGATCTGAAATTTCTATATGATATCGGTTATATACACATCCCGTACCATATAGAAAAGCGTTTTCGAGC
>JAPYZR010001404.1:0-10075 GCA_030522945.1 Trichopria nigra | reverse complement strand
AAGAAGAATGAAAAGTTCTTAGAATTCATCAAGGAATACACTGGAATTTTTTCAGATTTTTTGGTGACATTTTTGAAAAATGTTGTATTACAATTTTTTTTTAAATGTAAAAAATTTACGAAAAATTCTGGTAAATTCTCTGATTAATTCTAAGTATCTTTCATTCTGTGTCATTTTTTCCATAAGTTGATAGTTTTCTATATGGTACGGGATGTGTATATAACCGACATCATATAGAAATTTCAGATCTAAAAATGTTCTTAGTCGAAAAAATGGCATTTTTTTGCAATAAATTAATTATAACTTTTTTAAGCATTGGTTTTAAACAAATTCTGAGGTCATATTATGAAAGAGCACGAAATTTTACATCGGATATCATGTATCTAATTTTTTTTTTTTGGCACAGGTAGCGTACAAAAAACTGGATGAAAATGCGTAGAGTAGATTTGACGACATTCAGGACTTAATGATACTGTAGGGTGGTCCTTAGAACAAAATACATGGGCACCAATTTTGACAATTCATTCGAGATTGAATCGACGAGGGATACGAACATTGTTGGACTATAATTTTTACTTGTGATTGTAGAATGTTATTAGGAAGACAAAAGCAGTTGTTTTGTTGCTTTTTCAATTTTCAATATCGAGGTTGAGAACATCAAAATATAAATCTGAATTAATTCTTGGATTGATTCGGAGTTGATTTGTGGGCTTCACGAAAAAACTTGTTTCCTAATGACCCTATTGTACAGTATGTCCCTGTAGTGAGAACAACAGGAGAGTAAAACAGGTAAATTGATAAAGTTTTTAAAAAAATGTTCTAAATCTATAAAATGTACTTCTGGTGTTTTTGTCGTCCAACAAAAATTATAAAATTTCCTCAAATCTTCTCGTTCTACGTTGGTAATATCGACCAGAAATATCAGATGCTCTGAATATTCGGGGACTATTGGAAAGTGAATAATAACTATAGGGATTAGAAGCGGTCCAAGCTCGGAACTTTGGCCCCTAGAGAATTGACTGTCAAGCTCTGATTGCTTTCGATTGCAAAGTTAGAGTGCGATCTATAATAATACAGGACTCGTGAAATTAGCCACTTTCAACTTAGACATTAGGTGTATACTATTATACTAGCATGATTATGTATACAACGAAAGAATACGTGTAATCGGTTTACGGTTTACACGAGAATAAATGTTATGAAACAAAAGACATACACGGAAGTAAAATGAGAAGATTATACTTATCATCAGATTATACATAACGTTTCGACGTTGAATACTTGAAATCTTGAGGTGACCAGAAGTATTTGTTTTAAGAAATAGTAATTTGCATGGATACTTTATGAAAAAAATATGGTACCGCAAAACACAATTATGGTACAGGCTTTGATGCTTCGTATACAGACGAACTGGATCCTAGATTGTATCAGTTACTATCTGAAGATGTTAAAAAACAAGGTTGTAAAGATGACAATCTCAGATGGTAAAAATATTTTATCATATAAGAAAGTATTACCATTGTTATTAGAGGTTGTAACTATTACTACCAAAGATTTTTCTTTAATTCCAACATTTTTCATTCCATTTTCATCCAATGACACTCTTATATTTCTTTAGGAATCGTATTCATTGTGTAGAACGACAGTACCAGAAGACAACTTAAATAATAAACGTTTTTACTTTTTAGGTTACGTCGGTAACTGTGTTACCATAAGAGCGACTAAAGTAGAACAGTCACCTACCTAACCTAACGGAAGGTAATATTTATATTTATTTGAATTACCATTTTTAGTAACATAAAGTCAAAATGATTTTGGTTCAATTTAAGTGCACCTGTAACAGATACCATTTTTTTTCTACCTTACTGGTACATCACGGTGCTCGACGAAGGTTTATCAGTTTTCAAAATTTGACACCTACAGAATAATATTCTACCATATAAATATTATCGGTTTCAAACCATAATAAGATTCGTCTCGAGTATATTGCGTTCCGTGTATACAGAAAATCGCATCCGATAAACGTGTAAATTAAATACAAGATAAAGGAACTGATTACAAAGTAATATTTACTTCGAGAAGAAGAAGAAGAAGAAGAGGAAGAAGCGAGTGAAAGAGAGACGGATAGAAAGAGGGAGAGGAATAAAAGGAAATAACGAAAGAGGAGAGTAGTAGGAATAGGTGAGACGAGAGAAACCAGTTCATTAGCGACACCAGCGGCTTGCCTCGGAGACATCTGTTTTATTTGCTCCTTTATTTTCATCTCGCGGTCTCTCTCTCTCTCTCTCTCTCTCTCTCTCTCTCTCTCTTTCTGCCGCGATTTTGTACCTTCTTACATTTCGTTCCTCTTCGTCCATATATACCTATACGGCCTACTCGAAGTGCGTTCGTTTAATGCGTTTAATCATACCGTACGATCCGGACCGAAGGTCTTTCGTGTGTCCCACGACTCAGTCATGGAGAGAAAGAAACATCGCGATGAACTAAGACAGATCGGGCCAGAGAGAGAGAGAGAGAGTCAGAGAGAGAGAGGAGGCGAATTGGTAAGGAGAGTGGTGGGAGAGAGACTATACCGCGAGACGACAAGGGAGTGCAAGAGAGGAAATACAGAGGAAATAATGAGAGGCTGACGAGGAGAGAGAGAGAGAGAGAGAGATGAATGCCACCTCTGCATTTACCGTGAGAAAGTGACTAATCAAGAATTAATTTGGGATGACAGGCGTTTGAACTGTACAAATATATACTCATTCGTTTATCTCCGATGGAGATGGAGATATATTTGAGAAAATATTGCGCTAATGTCGAGTTCAGAGTTTAATTCAGAATAATGTACAAATGATTTCCTTATTTAAAAATGACAGTTTATAAGATCGAATATTGTTTCGATAATTAGAGAACATCATATATGCGTGTAAGGTCGCTTAAAGATTAATTCGAAATCATTTTGTAAAATGACGAAACGTAAATACTGGGGAATTCGGAGGAGAAAACTGTAATATCTCTTGGACCAATTTTTGTACGTATTGGAATTCATTAGGAATTGAATATCTTTCGTTATTAGAAAAAAAAGAAATTATATTATATAGACTTAGTCACCAGAGACGACTGAGGAATGAACAATGAGGACCCGCGTCAAAAAATATTTCAACATACCTAACGTAGAACGATAATGAAAATGAAGTTTCATTATCTTCCTTCGTGCTGGATCTCAACACTAGCTTATCACAGTTTTATACGTTATATATAAATATTTCTAAAAATATTAATTTTTATAAATGAACTCGTTAACGGGGGTAAAACTCGAAATTTTTAGTGCATTTTCAAGTCTCGTTATTATAATTAAGGGGTAAGAATTTTTGATAGAAAACCCTGTTCTCTGCTAGAAACCTAAATGTGGTGGATTGTATATGCGAAAAAAAAACATGAAAGCATTGTAGTACCTGTAGGTTTTTGGGATCGCTGAATTTGAATCTGGTGTGAGATTTTCGAAATCCAAAATAGCGTGTCCAATACGGCGATGAAAATTTTGAAAAAGTTTCAGAACTCAATGTAATAATTATCTGTACGGCGGATCGAGATTCGAAAAACGCAAGAGAGTATTTCGATGACGAAATCTGGAATAACGAAAAATGATAACGATGCACGATTTTCATAAAATTTTAGTGTAATTTTTTTTACATAAATGCCGCCATGTTTAATTTGCTGGCAGATGTATTTGAAATTTGAGCTCAGATTCCGAAAGAGCATACTCAAAAATAGCAGGAAACAGGATTTTCAATTAAAAAGTAATTATAATAACGAGGCTTGAAAATTAATTTATAAAATCGGAATTCATCGTAGTTAATGGGGTAACAAACGAATAACTTGTGGAATTGTATTTATTGGTTTATGGTACATAATATTACAATTTTTAATCACTTTTGTCAAATTTGTTATGTATATATTCTATTACAGACTAAACTTTTGTTTACTGTGGATAGATAGACTGAAACTTTGTTACAGTGGATAAAATAATGTTTGGAGTACAAAATTGCAATTGGCCAATAAACATTGCATACACATTACATTATTATATGAAAACAGTGAAAAAATACAAAATAATAGAAAAAGGAAATTCTGAATTAATTAATTGAAGTGAATTGAACAGCTAATAGAATTGATAAGAATTGATATATAATAATTAAAAAAAAAAAAAAAGATATTTATTAATTAATTGTACGAAACTCTTTATATTTAAATATTCATTAAATTTTCAGGTACGACTTCCCAACGGTATAATTTAAATAATTTTAGTAATATAATTTTAGCAAAAGTAATAACAATTTATAATTAAAAATTATAATAATAATAATTTAAAACGCCTAACGCTGTACTGAATGTAATAAAGAACATTCGCTGATGTTCAGGTATAATTGAAAATTCTTAAAATTGCGATATACTTTTTAACGATTTTTTAATCCTAAAAAAAAATTAAAAAATGTTTCACGTACAGGATTCAATTTGACGTATTCAAACATCGTATTGAAACATTTTTTATTCATATGATGCTTCCAGCTTTTTCAGTTTTGACATTCAAACATCAATTACATTTTTACACCGATTACAAAATCTATCAAAATAACTTAATAAATATTTACAATTATAAACGTTTTAATATTAAGTAAACTTTAATTAACAAATCTTTAGACCGTTAAAAATTGAAGACAAAGAATGCAAGGATCACTAATATCATATACGTTATAAAAAAGAACTTTTACAGGTAATTTATTTAAATTCCAGTCACAAAATTTCAAAATCGTTATATATATATATATATATATATATACATGATCTTCCAAAAATCGATTTTATTTAACTTATATAATAATGGTTTACATTGAAAAAAAAAACTATATATTGCTATACAACCATTTGCATGGTTACTGCAATGACTTCCATGTTTGATACAATCACATACAGTATATAGTTGTTCCAACACCACTTGTTTACATGTATAAAAATAAAAAATAAATGACCATCAGATTAAAAAAAAAAAAAAAAAAATATTATAAAATCTGATATCTATATGCAGGTTTCGTATTGAAGCAAATAATTAAAGTAATCCTTTATTTACAATGAGACAACTGTCTGTATTTGTAATATTAACAAAAATCGAAAAATCCAAAGGAATGGACGAATCGACGCTTGACTCGCGAATTGCGCGATAGTCGGATGAAAAATAAATTTCGAGGAGAACCCCTATTCCGATTTGCCGCAAAACCACCAATTTTCCCGATCGACGCGGAGCAGTTCGCTCGTCGGTCCGGCACGTATATATAGAGGTGCGATGTGCGACAACAGGTTGAATTAATTGACAAAGATAGCATTTTCCGCGTCGGTGTACCTAAACGCAAATATTCGATTGCGACGACCAGGCCCAGGCCTGCCCCGTGCAGTTCGGTTGATCGAACACATTTTAATCAATTCCATTAGTAGTCCCCTGTTCACCGTCTCGCCCGCCCCTCTACCAGCGGCTATAGTAACTGACATTAATTCATCTGCGCGAAACGGAATAATTTCGTTTTGTTTATAATTCGGAATAAATTGCATAAAGTCAATTTCACGTTTGATGTTTCACTATTTCTGGCATATATATATAGGCATCCAATAACGATTTATTAAAACGCGCCCATTTACTACTGCTGATTTATATACGGATGAATTATAAGATCAATTTACATCATTTTTACATCTTTACCTAAATTTACCTTACCGACTGAGTATTAAAAGTTGTCAATTACCACTTAAGAGGGTTCTAAAGTAGAACAGTTATCGACCGAGGTTATCATCAATAAAAGTATAAATAAAACGGGGTTGAAGCGTTTTTTCAAAATTTGGGATTTGGAAGGGTGATTCTACATAATATATACGATCCTCGAAAAAATATCGCTGAAATTGGTTCATAATTAAACGAGGATTATCCGAAATAAATTACTTTTGTTGCTGGTAAGAGAAAATAATTTATTTCGGATATTCCTCCTTTAATTTTGAACCAATGTCACCGATATTTTTTTTGAGTATTGCATCATGTTTATAGAATCAACCTTCCAAAGCCCGAATTTTGAAAATTATTTTTGAATTATTTTTTATTTATACCATCTCAAGGGGGGTTTTAAAATAGAACTGTTACCGACCTAACCTTGGAATAAGAAAAATGTAAATTAAAAATGATTGAAACGTTTTTTTTTTAAAATTTGATTATTGATTTTTTCAAAAATGATATTTATTGCATACGAGGGAAAATAATTTATTTCGGATAATCCGCTTTTAATTTTCGACCAATTTCAATAATACGTTTTTTTTATATTGTGTACGTTACTTAGAATCACCCCTCCCGCAGTCAAAATTTTAAAAAGCACGTTTCAATCACTTTTTATACGTTTACTGTTGAAAACCTCGGTAGTTAACTGTTCTAATTTCCAAATCTCTCAAGGCGATGAGTTCGAAATCTTTTTGGAGAATTTCAGATGACATCGTAATAAAGGGCGATTTCTCAAATTCTCAACCGGTACGGCAGTAATGTATCGCGCAAAAACACGAAATTTAAAATTATTAACCTGTTTATTTTACCGAAATGTTGACTTGTTATTATCATCGTACACATCAAGTACACGATTAAATTTGTACTTTTTTACTTCATATATAGGTTAGGGTCCAAACTATTGCACTTTTGAACCCTTTTAATTTTATACCCCCTGATACCGCCATAATAATAAAAATCGCCCCGATTCATTTTAGCTTATATTTTTTTAAACAAGGAAATTACTTTATCGACAGCGACATATATGACGGATGTATCTTTTCATATATATTTTTTTTTAATAATTTGCTTCGATAATGATAAATGACAATCTGCAAAAAAAAGAAGTGAATCGTCGTCGGTAAAACAGGTACACACGTCTAAATACTGTTTTATCGGGCACAAATGTGCGTCAGGGTATTCCAGAATTTCGGTCGGTAAAAGAGACTGCTTATGACGTAAATGGCGTTATTTGTAAATGAATTCACCCGAAACAGCGGTTCATCATCATTTAACCGCTTATAGTCCGTCTCGAGCGTTCCCGGGAAGCTATATACGCCTATCATTAATTAAGGGTTCGAGAGACTGATTAAAAGTCAAAAAGGATAATTGAAAAAATTAATTGTACACAATTATTGGTAAGAATAATTGTAGAACATTCCGGAGCGGCTGGGACGAGTTTTGGGAGGAATTAATTGGGCGCTCGAAAATAAAGAGCCTTCGCCATTAATATCCCGCGCTGTGCGTGTACCGGGCAGCAGCCCTATCCGTGATGTGTTTGCGAACGCACCGCCGTATATATACATATATATACGGTGTGTTCGCCACTGACGTCATCGTTTCGGTGTACAAGCGCCAATCATCGGCCGACTAATTGGTCGGCACTCCGCGACCGATTCCACGCTCCATCGAACCCGCGCCTCGCCACGACAGAATCGCGCGCGCTTTCCAGAATATATCGCGATTAATGACGCGTGCGGCGCTCGCACGTTCGTCCAATTGCGTGAGCCGCGAATTAAGAGGACGGGGCACATTTGTAGGGGTACATTGCCGCGTATTATCTAATTCACCCACCCGGTATGTACGATCCATTTTCCATGCTCCGCGAATTCGATGTTTACTTATAATTGACGCATTAAACGCACGATTTACTTCCAGAAATTGATTGGACCTCGCGTGCCGTGTAGTACATACAGTTTGATCCATTATATTTGTCCGATGAAATAAGTCGAGTTCAAAATAATTGTAAAATTGAAGAAAATCATTCGCGTGACAATTATTTCGGGAGAAAATGTAAAAGTTGTCTTTGTGAAGTTATACACTGTATTTTAGTATTTAAAATCTACGGGAAAATTTTTGCAACAGACATTTTTGATTGGCCAAGAATAGCACTTTCCAAGGTTGTGTGGCAAAACTTTTTAAATTTATGAGTAAATGAGTTATACATGATTAAAAAAAAAAAAAAAAAAACACGATTTATAATTTCATCTTCAATTCATTGAATTTTATAACGGGTAATGGCATTGAAATATCTTCAAAAGTCACAAACGTCATGTCAAAAATTACTATATGATATATCAGCGATAGGGGTATTATAAAAAAAGTACATTTTTGTATGAAATGTAAAATCCATTCGTATAAAAAAACGTGCTACTTAGGATCCGCCATTTTATTATTTAATTTATATTATTTATATTCTTTTATTATCTATTAATTATCTAATAAGATCCGCCATTTTAAATTTGTAAAATCTGCAACGAGATTTGTTATTTGCGGCCCCAAAAACCCTTGAATATTATGTTTTATAAAAGTCCATTATGGTTTGTGATTTTTTGCACACGGTATTGTAAATAAATTTCACTTTTACCGCCATTTTAGGTCCGCCATTATGAAAAAAAATGTGGTAGCACATTCATTTTTTACATGATGTTTACGACTTTTCGAAGTATTCCAAAACTAGAACCCATAATAAAATTTAATAAATTGATAATTAAAGAAACAAAAAAAAAAAAATACTATTGAAAAGAGTGATTCTTGTCAAATAAAAATGGCTATTGCAGATTTTTTCTCATGGTGTTTAACTGATAAAATATAGTATGAAACTTCATGAAGAAAATTTATACATTTGGTCCTTAAAGGGTTAATGAAAAATGACAGCTTCCTGTTACAAAATGATCATGAATTTCGAAAAAAAATCCTACCTGTGAGATTATGCATTTTCCAGAACATCGAATAGCATCCGATCGTTTCAAGTCGTTTGAAAAATTTAGATGGTCTTTCTATAATAAAAAAAAAACTCATTGATATACTGGAAATGTACCTTTTTCTAAATTATCTTCTCAAGTAACATGAAAAAAAAATATACATATATATATATATATATATATATATATATACATTCTGTAAAACCCGGCATCGAGGGAAAGAAGGAACGAAGGTAATCGAAGGTATATAACAGCGACTGGCGCGATCTTTTTCCAGATCGCTATATCGTTTTCGAGTTAAAGTTTTTTCCTATATAGTATAGAAACTCGAAATCACGACGGTAAAATCAAATCGGAAGACCGGGATATTAACATATAAATTAGGCACAACTCAATAGTATTAGTAGAAGCGGGATGTGAAAACGTTAAGCGCGGCACTAGCGAGATTCTGCCACTTGAAATATTTTCAATTATACGAAACCACCCTCAATCGATTCGCTTACGTTCGACAACGAATAGCCCGATGCAATGTAAGTGGCTAACACAAATATATATAGGAGATCGAAGTTCATCAAAGTTTTTCGCAAAGTTTGTATTCCTTCTAGGGTCGAAAGCATACTTTACAAGAATTGTTGTTAAGATTTTAAAACGTTACAATAAGAGTCATTTTGGTTTATGTTAACGGAATTTTTCAAAATATTGACTTAATGTATATAGGATTGGAAATAATTACGGTCATTTTAAAAATAATAATATATTTATAAACATCTATGTATTTTTGGACATGTTGGATTTATGAAAAAATCGAAAATAATAAATAAATACATAAAAAATAATAATAAATAAACACCTACTGTAGGTCAAATATTTTTGTTAAATCAGTTAATTAACCTGAGCGTCTTGGGCACGCTTCTTGTAAAACTCAGAATTGACATGTCTTTTAGTCCAATTTAAATTATTCCAAAATTTAAAGAATTTCGAAAAAATGACAGTATTTTGGAAACACATAAGAATAGGTCATTATAGAATTATTCGATTCCGAATTTGCAATGCATTTATGTGTCGTTTAATTCATTGAGAAAACCCTAAAAGAGTACGTATTTTAGACATTATGTATGAAACAATGTCTCCCTTCTATTTAAAATAATATAGAAAAAATGAGGTGTTATTTAAAGTAAACAATTTGATTGACAGATTGAAACACAAAACAAAACCAAAACTAGGGGCTTCGCCCCTGCGGCCTTCGGCCGCCAACCCCACCGGGGGCTCCGCCCCCTGGACCCCTGGCGCGCTATCGCGCGAAGCTCGCTTC
>JAPYZR010001403.1:0-48396 GCA_030522945.1 Trichopria nigra | reverse complement strand
CGTTATACAATCTATACAAACATAAATAAGTATTATATTATATCATGCATGGAGAAGGCGGCCTGTAACGATTTATGAACGTTACAATATATATATATAAAATAGCCTTTATAACACTTAAATCAATTTGTAGGACATATTTTTAGTTAGTAAACGAAAAAAATAAGTAATTCGGAATATAATAAGGAAGCTTTGAAAGGCATTCGTATAGTCAAGAACAAAAGATTGAAATTCGATCTCTTGGATATCGGCGCTAAATATGATCTGATCCGATCTTGGTGATGATATTTTATATCCGAGTGAGTAATATGGAATACCGAAGAAATGAAAAGGAATTACAAATGATTAGGAAAACAACGTTGAATACCTGGTATGTATGTATGAAGGGATTGAACGATATGTGTATTAATTATATTTTTTGTCATTTATTAAAATACATCGATACTAAAGATACTTATATAATTCAGGAATATTCTAAATGCTGGGAATTAAAAATTGAAATGTTATTGAATAATTTTAATCTTGTTTCGTTTCCCGTAAATTCATGCAATGTTCCGCATTTGTAATAAAATGTACTATTGTCTGAAATGGAGTCACCCCATTCACAGCTTATTTAGGTTTAAAATAACTTACAATTATTTTGCATATACGGTTTGCACTCTTCTCCAAAAAAAACAACAACAATATATGATTTCACACGATTTCTTTGCGAAATTATTTAAAGCGACGATGCAAATCAAGCAACTTCTTTTTCAAAAGATAATGCGTATACACATTGTTCTTATGCCATATTTTCCCAATTTCGAATATCATTAGACATTTATTAGTATTTGGCTTCCAACTCGAAACCGAAATAGAGCTCGAAACTAAACATTGCCGCGGGTCGTTCGGGAAAATTGAATGGCGGCGGTGACATATACTCGACAATGGCACAATAGGGAACGGGGATACGCGATACAAATCGATCGATAGGCCATCACGTGATATTTCGTCGTTTGGAGAATTCGCGCGAGTTTCGTGGAATTCCATGAGCACGTGTACAGAACAGCTGTTCATCGGAGAATTTCCTGACAGAAATCGACGACCGCGACTTGGCTCGGCAAAAAGCTCGCGCGATAGCTCCGCAATATTGAATGGGGTGTCCTGTCGGCAGTAGCATAAGACAGTCGATTGTTATCTGTCGCAATACACCCACCTCCTGCGCCGCCTATATGTACTGTCGTTATTGACGGCTGCAGTGATTCACAATCCTGTCCATCCGGCGAGTTAATTTCTACGTTTGGCGGGTTCGCCGCGCCGGCATTTTCGTTGATTGAGTAATCTATTGTTATCTTTGAGTGCAGAGGCGCGCAATCCGGTGCCGCAATGTCGACGATTGTGTTATCTCTGCGTTTGGCTGTTATCTGCGAGCGCAGCGATTCGCAACTTTTCTACCGCAGCGGTCGATTGTTCAACTGCAGCGCTTTCGCGATTTTCACGATTATTGTGCTCGACCCATCCCTTTGAGCGAAACAGACCCATTTCAGTGGTTTTAATCTGTAAATAGAATGATTGAACCTAAAAGTGCGCATCGTAAAAGACTCAATGAAGATTTGCTATTGACTTTTTTTATAATTACACTGACGCAGAATAACACAGTAAATTTAACAAAACATTTATTTAACTGAGCTGCTGGTGCCCTTGTAGAATCTTGTCTATTTTGTTGTAACATTGCCCACTTTCCGTATGCTTATATATCTCTGAATATGAATAAACTGGACAGAAACAAATCAGAAATGTAATGTTACCATAAAATATTTTGCTAAAACGTGAAAAAAAATTTTCTCTTAGTGTTTTGGATTAACCATTTTCAGTTTTTTTCTTATGTCATACTTCATGAAAATAAAGTTTAAAAAATGATAAACAACTACATAACTTCTGATAATGGAGTATTATGGAAGGAAATAAATTTTCATCGATAAACTTAGATATTGCTTGTGCATAGCCATGGTAACTGTGATCAAAAACGGCAACAGTGTTGAACTCTTCAGGCCGCGCTGCTTTCAATCTATTCGGTTTCGAACTTCATCCTTATCAAATTATCCTAAAGTCTGAACTTGAAGCTATTTAAATTGCCGCTAAAACTGATAAATTCTGCGCTGGACTGTGGTCTTTAGTAATCATCCATTATTGATTGACAAACCATGTTTTATGTATTACGATCTTATATCAGATTATTTATAAGGTTAGAAATACCTCCAAAGACGTTTCAAGTAATGAACTCCGAGTAATGAAAGATGAGGGCGATTGCTGACGACGTAGAGCAATTAAAGAAGTTATCACACATACTGACTAATGAAAAATTCATAACCCTCAGTTTTTAAAGCAGCAAATATATCAGTTTTTCTTTTTCCAAACAGTAACTCCAACAATTCTTTATATGCAGGATGTATTTGTGAACAGAAGGTATAGTCTGTGTTGAAGATTAGATTATTTAAAATCTTTTCAATTTTTGTTAAAATCATAGTTAATCATATGATTTTTGGGCCAGATTATTCTACTGCTTCTAAACTTCTATTTCTGAAGATATTTTTAATCAAATTTTATTTTATTTTATAAATTCGTCACAATTTAGTACTTATGCTGTATACAGAAAACATTCTACAGAAATTGGCGCCTATCAAGGCAAGCTTTTTTGTTTAGAAAGGAGGACTTTTTTCTTACCCAAGCATTTTCGAAACTCTTACAAAAAACTGATAAATTTTCCATCTTATAATTGAGTTTACGAGTTCTCTTTAACAGCGTATGACATCAAATTCTCCAAATTTAAAGTAAACTCTTATTTATAGAGAATGAAAAAAGCACTCGAGAAATTAAATGAAAGGGTGAGTGAGAATTTTTGTTTAATACACTTAAACCCACGTTACTTTTTATGCTTCGAAATCCTATTTCAGGTATCATTTTCGTCCTGAATTTAAAACGATCTCATCTTCAAGTCCTCCATAACTTTACCGATATAATCGAAGAATCAAAAGCGTATAGATGACCATAGCTGTTTACAAAGTCAAGAACAAAAAACGACCTAAAAGATGAGTTGCGGGAGCAATAGACAAGAATTCAATTTTAGTCTGCCCTGCTTTTTTAAAAATGATTACTTTTAAATGTTTTAAAAAAGAATTGTATTTTCGCCTTGGTCTTTATCAATATAACTTATTTATGAATCTTCACATTCGTAGATATTTTTTCATCTATTTGAGAAGAATGTATGGTTTATTACTGTTTAATTAAAATAAACCAATTTAGTACAAGTTTGAAAAATAATTCCGTTCCATGTAAGAAAAAAAAGTAAATCCTTCCTTTCACAATAGATGTTTTATTCTTTCGCGAGAAGGTAAAATTTTGAATTATATATACTACTTATTCCTTTGATAGTTAACTAATACTTCCCACGAAAACTTTTACGCTTCTACATAAAAAATCGATTATACGTCCTTAGTACACATTTATCCCAGGAAAATTTACGTTAAAAATGTCACTTTCAGTTTGTAATAAATAATACTCTCAATCTTCGAGACATACAATTCAATTTTTATCTCTACCCTTGCGGGATACGATGCAGATACATATTTATATATACACATATATATGTCAAGATGTTTGTTCATGCTGAGCACATAACCTCCATTCACGCACTACAATAAACTCCAGTGGAAATTTCATGTATATCCTGTAGCAAAGTTTGCAAACCTTAACATAATATTAAGCTAATGTTGTGCTGAAACAAAACTAAGCCAGAAAGGACAGGAAACTGGAGTGAGTTATCCGGCAAGCGTGCTTCACAGGCAAAGCTAGTCAGCAATACCGAATTTCCGAATAAAAAAGAACCTGATTTTTATTTCTTGTATGGAGAAATTCGAAACTCGATTCACAAGAGATCTCAGATACTACATCATCGTCGTATCCGATTACAGGTATAGCATATTTGAAGCGAGATATCCGAAACCTTCTAATTTCGCAGGAAACGGATACCGTGTATTCGCCGTAATTGTTGTAGACATCGACTCTATTTTTCTGCCATTTCACGATTTTTCTATTGAACTAATGTTAGGTTTCCAATTTTTTTTATTTCGCCACTGTTTGAAAGCCTTTGTCAGACTTCCGTCAATCAATCACTGGTCAAAAAAAAATACGTTCGCAACTTTTCGGATTGATTGCTTACGCTGTGTTCCCCAAGTCATAATGAAAATAGCCACTGAATTGATAAAATTGCCTCGTTGATTGGTTTCTGCTGATAGTACCGGAAATCTTAGTTTGAAAATAATCATCGTAATGAAAATGATCGTCGTGTAATGAGAACAGTACTTTTACATTTGTCTGTAAATCGCTTTCTGCGACATAACATAAAAGTACACGTTCCTTCAATAACACTTTGGACTGTATTGTCATCAGATCGAGAATTGAGCAGCCCTTCAGAGTTACAATTTTACGTTTAATCATTTGGACAATTTTTCATCTTCCCTTTTCTTTTCATAGAAATGACACCTTAAAAACAAGTAATGTCGCTATTATTATAAAAGAATTCTAAATATAGAAACAAAAGTGCAACAGTCATGGAAAAAATAGACGGTTTTCCACTTTGCGAAAAATTAAAAGAAGTAACTAAAACAAGTCTAAGGCATTCCTAAGCTGACTTGGAGATAAAGTTCTAGTCAAAAATACAAAAGGTCTAAATTCAATACACTGCAGAATTAAAAAAAAAAAAGGAGCGAGACAGCTCCCTTTCTGAAAATCGAGTAGCAATTGCACACGAGCCAAACACTGATGCACTACGTCCGGAAATCCAATCAACAGACCTTTCATGCCAAATAGAAAGATCCAATTTGTAGAAGACGCTCGAAGAGAAAGAAGTATCATAATATGTTGATGAAATTAAAATAAATTTATATTAAAGCAGCCTTTTGTACGTGTAAAATAAAACGAAGAAGGAAAACATAAGTAAGTTCACATTCCAATAGCATACTACTATGATAAAATATGCTCCTTGGTGAAAGACATACTAAACTTGACTGATGATATTTTTAGAAGTGCACTTAAGCTCTTAAACTCTTAAGCTGTGCCTGATATTGTTGTAAGGATTCGCAATATAGCTACTGAATACGCAAATAATTAGTCATTCCAAATAAGTAATGGTAATAAAATATTGCTGAATGTCTCGCTATTTGTAAAAGTTTTTGTCTAAATCTCGTATTTCCAAACTCAATAAGGCATAATGGTATACCATATATGTAATCAACAATTTCGTTATTCGCCGTAGAGCTGACATATCAATTATATTCAACATTTCGACTCTTAATAAAGTACAATAGCGCAACAATTTAATTTTCACTCAAATTCAAAAATCCAGACACAATTCTATGGTTGACACCAATTGACGTTGAATTGAAAAATCCGATTTCTTAAAGAACCTGCTGAAGTTGATTAGCAAAACCACATATCCGATAAATCGGGTCATTGTGCCGTAGTTTTGAAAATTTAATAAATGTTTTACAAATTTTAAATCTTATAAAAAATACAAAAGAACATGCAATCTGATTACGAACGATTAATCTCGTTTCAACGTGCTTCTTACGCAGCGCCAGTAACAACGGTACAAAAAGCTCCCGACATCTTAATGAAAGGTGACATTAACAAGCTTAAGACATCTAGATAAGAACTAAGTCGGCGTAAAATGCAAATTTTAAACGAGCTATTAATAAAGGTTTTTGCGCTACAATCCTTCTCGAGCCTTTTCTTTGAAAAGACAAGAGAGTTAACTTTGAACATTGTTATATCCAATCTTTAGCCCTTTCTTTACAAAATTTCAGTTCTATTAATTTCAGATTATGATCCGGTATAATCAACTTCAAAAGTAGACTCGATGAATATACATCTGACCCACTACCTTGCTTATTTTTGATTAGTCAAATAAACCACGTTTAAAATGCGACTATAAATATGAAATGGAATTGGAAAATTGGTATGTATTTTCAACACCTGTAACAGTATAAAATATAACGTAATGTAGTAAATTTATAAGGGAAGAGCCGATTGCCCTTGAAAAGGTAAACAATATATGCATACAATTCGGTGAAAGTAAGTTTTTAGATTTATTTTGTACGGTTTAATTTAAAAAACAATCCAGTCAAATTTACCAAATGAATTGGTCAAACTAACAATTATTGAAACTACTAAATAAACAGGTGTAATTGAGCGAGAGGTTTGTTTCAACAAACATCTGCTATACTTTAAATAAGAAATCGTCCAATGTAATGAAGGATTAACCAGCTAATCGCCCTCGAAAAGAAATATTTGTACATTACATAATCCGCAATAGAAAGTGTTTGTTTTATTTTTTATTTTATTACTTCAAAATGACATAATTCATTAGCTTACATAAGAATGATTGACCACACGTAAATAAATATAGAGTGTTTCTGCTGTATATAGTTTTTGTCCAGTTTCTGTCCAGTTTGCTTTTTTCCCGTGTTAAAGGCATAGGATAACTGGGCAATGTAACAGAAAACTGGACAGATTTCTACCAGGGTAGATAATTAAACTTTATATTATGTGTGTAGTCAACTCCAGTTTCAATCGAGTGAATCGCCCCATGTAAAACATCATTTTCATAACTAGTTCGATCTTTTAAAATATTCTTGGCAATACTTCCAAACGTCCAAAAGATATCGGATGCAACGGCGCACTACTCTACGAATTCGGCTGAAGATTGCATCATGATAGCTGACTATCCATTCCATGATAAACACGAATGTCGAAATTGTGCAGCCAATTGCAAAAAATATTTTTAATACTGGCAATAATTCTATGCTTTCGTTGTTTACTTCATCCACGTCAGACTTCGGTTTATAAAAGACAAGTTCCATCAAACTGTCATTCGGATTTAAGGCTAGCATATAATTTTCAGCAAATCTTCTCTCCCACAGTTTTAGAAACCCATAGTCGCGAAGCCGAAAAACTACATCATTGAAGCGTAATAGATACGGGCTAAAGGGCGAAGTGCGTATAACCTGAATCAAATCATATAGCCCATCACTTAAGCACTTGAAGGATCGCTTGCCGCGAACATCATCCATTAAGGTGTTTAAGTAATCTGATAACTCCCTACCGAATAATATCGTTGCATTCTGATACCAAATCAATTCATACAATAGCTGCGTAGGGTGAACACTCCTTATTGCTCTTTCGAGTAGTACTTGGACATCAGTACGATCTGTCATAAAGATATTGGACTGTTCCCCAACGAATACCATTCGTATATCTTGCTCGTTAATATCAGCGATAGTTTCAATTCTGACTTCCTTATATTCACTTACTTCGGCAATCAAAATGAGGTCTATTAATTCCGTACCGTATATAAATGAAGCAATTAATATGGAACTGAAGAAAACTCTTCCGACAATTCCTCTTGGCCGTACTGACACAGCAATGCCCAGTAGTGCATCCGTCATATCCATCACGTGCCAATGTCCTTCATTCAATCGCAATCGCGAAGTGAAGATCCACGTCATCACTACCAATAACGTGGTAGATGTCAGTATCAGCCATCCGCCATCGGCGCTTTGAACTTCTCGAACGAATTTTATTGGCACAGCCATGCAAGAACTGGACCACGTTATGGGATATCCACTGAATTTGACCCAGCCATCACCGTGAAGAAACCCAGCATAATCGATTATGTTAGGACTGAAGAGGTCTCGAGAATACGTATCGAGTGGTCGACGACAGCTAGAATTAAATCTGACGCCTACATCGGTATAAACAAACACGCTTGGCGTGTAATTAATAGCATTTGCCATGTATTTCGTTATTTCTCCGTGAAATCCACCAAGACCGACGATGTTCCCACCCTTATCAACGTCTAACCGGAAGTAAACATCTTGCAGTATGTTATCGTACACGTTGCGTACAGCTACTTTTAACGGATATCCTTTTAAATTTCTCGTTTTATCTGGGAACCAGCTGATTTGCGGGGAAAACTTTTGTTTGGTATATGTTGAAGTGAACCTGTTGAACTGGTGCACAATAGCATCGGATTCATTGGCACGGATCAACTCGACGTTGGGTTTGTGTGAAGGAAAAATAAGTACCGTTGTATCCAAATAAGTCTGGCTCCACCAGTAGTCAAAGTAGCTTTGAAAGTTATCATTGTAATTTGACAACCAAACTATTATCAGTACTTTTGGTTTAATGGACCGTTCGCGATAGTCGTGAGAGAAATGAAAGAAGGCAATCACTCGAGAAAAGTATTCATGGTGACACTTGTCAGATTGTTGATTGCATCCTGGAAAAAGGAAAAGAAAAAGCTGCGAGGCACTCATTGGATGAAATCCCCGAAACGATTTCAGCAGGTCGTGAGTTTTTGGTCCTAGACTGATCGTTATCGCAGGAGTTGTCTGAACTAGGGATTCGGTGATACGGTCCAATTGATCGCTACGGTGATGATTCCAATGATCAGATATTAAAATAAAAAGCAGATAAGGTTGAAGTTCCTTAGAAATATAATTTTGTAAATGGTCCAACCAATTGCATGTCATTTTGTTTTGAGTCAATGGAATCAGTGTCAGCGATAGAGTAATCAAGTAGTTTATTGTCCCCAGCCGCATGATCCCTATTCTTGAGCAGAGGTCGCGATCTTAAGTAATTAATTTCTGTTCACTGTTGAATAAATCAGTATTGTTAACAGGATACTTTTCATATCTTCATACGGTAATTGTGAAAATACTTACATCTGGATAAGTAACCAAATTGCAACGGGAAAATATTCTTGAACAGAAAAGTGTTTCCAGATATTGCAAAGAATATGATATCTTATAATCCTGGTACTTCTGTGTAGGTAGAATCCATAGCGTTCAGGATATTTCTGGTCTTATCGCACAGGAACGACCTACGACCTTGTAAGCAAAATGCATTACAATAGACGAATACCGGAACTTACCGACGAAGAGAAAATGTGCAGATAAGGAGTTGTGGAAGAGAACGACAAAGAGGTCATGAGAGTTATTCGTAAAAGTTACTTTGGATTTACCTGAGAACTTAATAAGCATCAAACGTGTAATATGCAGTTACATCACATACACACACGAACATGCTTGTATTTCTGTTGTGTTTACTGATTACATTTTGCACTAAAATTCTGGAGATTGTAAAATTAAATTTATAACATTATAAAATTTAATAATTTCATAAATGTGAAAAGTAGATGTTGGAAATAGATGGAATAATAATAAAAGTTATTTTAAGATTGGATGACTTTATTATATATTTGCAATATTTTTCGATAAAAAAAAAATTATATTGCATAACAGTGACACCATTTCTATCCATGAACATTGATTTTCTTTAGTAAAGATGCCTTGACATTTTTTTGTATCGCTGTCTCTTTATATAATGCCGAATCACAAATTGAATTATGTGAAGGTAAATATTTTATATCTCAAACTTTGTTCCTTTCTTTCGGACCATTAAAAATATTACTTGTATAACGAAAAAGAAAAATGTAATTATAGTATATAAATTTCTAAAGTGTTCTGGAATTGATGTATTTTTAAAAAGAACGCAAGTAAAATCGACTGGAAATACTCGTTGTTGTTAGCCCTTGGTAATTATCGTCGTTATCGCGTGATCATTTCCTTGTCGATAATATACTACAATGACCATTCTCTTTGAACGATACGCAAACCAACTGCTGGTAAAGTTAAACACGATCTTTAAAAATAACGTGCTTTATATAAGAGCTTATGCGAATTAGTATTCAAAATCTTGATAAAACTACAAGTAAACGATGTAACAAATATTTTGCTTAATATTATGACATAATATATAAAAAACAAACAAGTATTTCTTTAATCACGTTATTGAATCGTGTTGCAAGATATGTTGACGTTATCGAAGTAGTACACTGTATATGTTATTGGATTAAAATAAATTAATTTTAAAAACTCTGTTTTGTGATTATTATTTTTTAAATGTTTTTAATTGAGATGATTCATCCTGTTCTTGTCATTTCATGTGTGAATAGCATGCATATATCTTTACCACTACCACGACAGTACAAATTGACTCAACGAAATTAAAATAGTTTTTGAATTACAATTAATAGTTTTACAATAAGTGATCTTTCATTTACTTTATACAAAGGTTAATTTAAGTCGATTATAAAAGTCGCGGAATACCAATTCAAATTATAAACGACTAAAAAATCAATATATCGAACTATTATTTTAAATTGTTTGGTGTGAAAACTGAGTCAATTATCTCTTATAAATGAGTGAAGAATTCACTCTTTGTAAAGCTAAATTTTCACTCCAAGATATTTAGTATAAGTAACTGCACAAATTTTACTTTACATTGTACCTTGTACAAAATTACAAAGAATTTACACCCGTATAGAACTATGTGTCCTTTTTAGAAGAGCAAAATAAAGGTCCTACAAACTGCGTAACCATCGTTTTCAAAAAACAAATATTTTACTTCGCTTCAATGTGGACGTTATACGTTATAAAATACAATTTTCCAACAGCACACTCTTAATTGAGCAAGAATATTACTTGAATTTCTAAACAGAATTTTTAATCATGAAACTTTTTTTGGGTTTATTACATACATTTTAAAGGTTTCCGAGAAGTGCCCATTCAACAAAAGACAAATATGAAAAAGAGAATTATAAATTCTATAAAACTGAGGGCATTGTTATTTTATTCATATCAAAAAAGATCGGAATCAAAACATTTTGAATGACTACGTAAATAAATAATAACTACAACGATTTTTTGAATTTCTTTAAACCTCGTTACAAAGCGATTTTATTTCTCTTTCATATTGAATCTCAAAAAACCAGAAAAATATATACATATTTCGACGACCAGAAAAATATATATTTTTCGTACATAGACTTCTTAAAGTTATTTTATAGTACGAGTCATGATATGCTCATTAGCGAAGTAAACCATTTGAGCATCTCTTGCTCGTTTATAGGATTGCTGGTATCATACCCTTTCCAGGAGAATTCAACGAGTGAAATGGAAAATTATATAGATGGGAGATTCGCAAGGGTCATATCGGGATCCAGTTTCATTTAACTTTTTTTTTCAGTGATGTTGGCAATTTCATTGAGTTTGCTGAATTCCTTATATATGCAGATTTTAAGTTTTATTCTGCAGGTTTGAATTCTCGTATTTATTAGTCGTGATCGTTTTTCACAAGTTTTTACCAAAGCCATTAAAGATTCTAAGCTCGTTCGACGTAATATACGTGATAAGACTAGAAACATTTATTTGTAATTTTCTCGTATAGTAGTTGCAGGTTAAAAAAAAAATATCTTCCATACATTTTCTTTTATATCAAAGGCGAAGCAAAGTATCTTAAAAATTGACATTGCAGATCCTTTTAAATGCCTTGTCTCTACAATAAACATGAATTAGAACAATAATAACTTAGTTGGCGTACTATTGACGAAAATGAAAATTTAACTTTATTATTCATAAGAAAGTATCTAAAAAATATGTTGACTTTTTATCAAATCTCTTTAATAACACATGCATTATTCATTTTCTATTTTTACTTTATCCGTACTAATAAACACAAGAGATGATGCACTATGAATTTTACGTTTTAATCAATAGAAGAGTTCACTCTAACGTCATATACAATTTTATATATTGTTGTTAAAGTTATATTCTGAGCCTGTACTTTGCACCGGGATCGCATCAGTTTATATGTATATGGATAATATCCAACTAAATATGAAAAACATATACTAGTTTATTACTATAAGAGGCCGTAAGAATAAATCGTGGCTCGTTCTAGCGTAGGCGGATGATGTAAATTTATTACCCGACATCGACATATAATGCATAAATATGCTGGTGTCGTATAAAATGAATAAAGAAGATTTATTTTAATATCAGGTTTAGCTGATCGTAAATTATAATAAATGAATACAATAAATTGTGTATGGACATTACAACTAATAACAAGTATAATAATTCGAGAAATTAATTTGTTATTTTTTTAATTGTTAAGTAATTTAACGATGTGGATTCGTCAACGTACCTTGTTTAATCGATAAATATTTATTTTTGAAATAACCTCAGTTGTTTACAGTTGTATATAGTAAAGGATACTTAAGATGAATTATCAAAAGTCAATAAAACATTAATATTAAATTCCAATTTCAATATCAAAACAGCGAAATACTAATTGAGGTATTTTTTATTGCAAGAATAATAAGGTGTGTGATTTTATTATTTAACACTTAAAACATTAATGATAATTAAATTCAATTCAATTATAAGCAATAAATGAATAAAAGTAATTAAACCATTTAATATATAAATGATAAATCAAACGATCCAATAAACAATGCAGCAATGTATAGTGTATTATTTTGAATAGCAATAATACGCAAATTTTATTGAATAAAATTATCCGATAAATGATTTAGATTAGCCTCAATAAATAATTACTGCAAAATACGGTGGTTAACCAATTTCTGATTTCCATCATAATGATTAAAATAAACATTTTATTTATGTTTCTTGCTCCAATAAAGCGTATATGTTTTATTCGACATTAATTACCGTAAATATATAATTGAAATACTATTAAATATGGAAGGAATTTTGTTTAGTATTATAATAAGTATCACATTTCTATCAAAATAACAAATGTATTATATAGTTTGATTTGTTTTGAAAATTAAAATATTTTTTATTATACAAAACTGACCCAATAAATTTAGCGAATACAAAAGTACACATCATACGTATGTTTGGATTTATTTCCAGATTTTCGAATGCAACAGAATCCAAAATTGAATTCAGATCAAAGCAAAGTTTACAAAATATTTTACATACAGAAACAATTTGTCCAGATTGTATATCTATCAATCAAATGACATTTCCATATCAGAAAATTAAAAACAACATTCAGTTTTCTAATAAACCAGAGATAAAAATCTTCCAGTAACTTTTCCATCCGAAGCGTAATTTTAGTTCTGCGTAATATACCTGTCATTTTTGTAAAACATATAATAGAAAATTATATATGCTTTATTAACGTAAGAGAACAAAATATAAACAGTAAAATTTACATCATGTCAAAAAGGACGAGCCTCAATTTATACACCGCCAGCATTGTACAGATTACTTCTTATTACAAACTAAAACTTCAATGACAAGAAATGTAAATATTAATCTAAACGTTAATACAAATTTTGTAATGACGAAACCAGAAAATACAATTCGTTAATATTATCCGTTACTTGTTTATCATCCAATATAACAGCTTTTATTTTTTGACTTTATAAACCTGCTTGTATAATAGATGTCGCATAAGTTTTACTTAAAAAGAAACCTAGAATTATATGGTTCTTACGTGTTATTACGTATTATACTCTGACCACCAAAAAAATAAATATTTCGTGACAGTTTGCGACAAGAGTGAACAGAAAAAAAATCTCTTAAATCCCACTGACTAATGGCTGTAAAAGATCCGCAAAGTAAGCTGATGCAAATCGCATTCTTTTTGTTTGGTGAAATGTCGTTTATCAATCTCATACCGCAATAATGGTCAAACACGACTCATAAAGCTTTCAAGTGATGATCACTTTTTTCCGTGTACTTATCAGATAGATACGGATTATGATAAAAAGTATCGAACGTGACTATATTTACGCTTTAAACTTACGTCTATTGGATATATAACTATATATATATATATATATATATATATATATATATATATTGTGAGGATGCACACGAAAATAAGATTGTTTTGATCTCGTTATGCAATCAGTAACTGATCAGTATTGATCTTGACGTTGATGGCGTTAACAAAATCAAACATGGAGGAATTTAAACATGAAATTTCACATATTTGACTTATCCTATTTATCCTATCCCAAAATATACTTATCAAAAATCTTTTTTAAATTCATATAATAAGCAAAGAGGGATAGATGCATTTGAGACGAGACAACTTCGACATATTCCCAATAACGCAAGCTTTTTAAGGATAAAGCAAAGCATTTTATATTTAAATATGGGATCGAATCGCGATAAAAAAGGTGAATCGATCGCAGTTTGATCGTCAAATATTTTGAGAGTAGCAAGAAACTTTAAAGGATGAAGTAAACAAGTAGAAATCTCTAAAAAGAAGAAATAAAACGAAGTGTGACTGTGAGTGCTCTACTTTAAGGAAGAGATTTGATTAGTGCAAAGACTCGAAAAGAACAAAGCTTTACGGTGTTTTGGTAAGAATTCTTATTACGAGCTTTCATAAACTGATTTATCTTACAATTATTAAGGAAAAAACATAAAGCAATGTACCTTATCTGAGATATAGAAAAAGAAATGATTTTACAGTTTTTAAACATAGATGAATTATATAATTAGTTTTGAAATAATAAAATGAATTAAAAAAAAATAATGATTAACGAGAATAATTAAATCATGCCATTAAATTACGGGCCGACAAAAAGCATTCTCATGATACGTAAGTGAACATTATTATTTGAGCTTTCCAATTTCCTCTAAAATATAGATCGTTGTTTGTTTATTATAACGAGCCAACAGTTCTTTATTATGCGATTATTCAACACAATCGTAATCATTATTTCATCGTAATCACATTTTGCTATATATTAATCATATTTTGCAGTGGTATATATATGCGCAAATACTTAATAAAATGTGCATGAAAAACATCTGAAATAAAAATTTTAAAAAAGATAAACTTCAGTAAGAAATTAGGAGAAGTAACATCGATAGTCATATTAATCGATAATTAATCGTTATTCGAATCGTAACTTTAACGCTTAACATTTCGGCAATAAAATACCATTCACTAGATGTTTGATTGAAGAACGCTGTTAAAAGGAACCAGATTGGTAGAAAATAATTGGTAACAGTTGTTTTATTTACTTCATGTTAAAATAACTTATTGAAAAACTATTGACTTAAAAATATAGAATTTTAATTTAATAAACAAACCAATTATATACTCGATGCACTGGAATAAGAAATTATTTTATAAAAAAAAAAATGGTGCAAATACATTGCCAACTTTTCAATTATTGATTCGCAAAGCATCAAACTGTGCAAGTAATAAAACAATAACCATCAAAAAGTTCTAGAACAGAATTCAACAACGGAATGTCACCGAATCCAATCGAAACTTTTCTATCAGCTATAGTAGAGTGTTGATGGCTCGAGTCGCGAACATCGGATATTGATTTGCGTTATCATGTGAGAATATCTATCGATCGACTAAACTATACTATCGAGGACTTCGATACTTCGTGCCCCTTCGTGCATGTTACGCACTTTCATTACACGTCTTTTCGAACCGAACACTGTAAGTGATTCGGTTATTCTTGGAAATGCATCGGGGCTTTATTCGCGCGACTTCGGCATAAAATTAACTTTTCCTCTGTATCGAATCATTAACTTGCAGCCAATGCTTTGTCAGCGAATGCATTCAATTAACATATATTCAATTTGTGAACGGCCAAGCGAATATTGCCGACAAAATCAGCAAAATCTACCCCGAGTGATAAGTATGTGTAACAATTAATTCCTTCGAAATATGGGAGTTCAATGAAACATATATACATATATTTTTATATAATTATATTATAACGAAATCAGCAACAATAAATAAAAGTTAATAATAGTAATTTTCAAGTAATACTAAAGTGTGACTCAAACTGATGAAAATAACAAAAAAAAAATAGAAAGGGGTAAATAATGAAAATTATTAACATTGGGGTTGGCGACGATCGTAGGGGGGAAGCCCCTAGTTTATATATGAATTTACAAAAATTTATCGAAATTGGTGCACTGAAAAATTAATTTTGAATTTTCAAGTAAATATTTATTTGAATAGTAGTAAGTAAATATTTACTCGAATTAAGAAAAGATTTTCTTGAATTAAGTAAGATTATGTACTAAAAAAAAGAAAACATTTTCTTAATTCAAGTAAATATATTCTGTAAATAAATATTTACTTCAATATAGAAATTTTTTTCAGTGTACAAGTTAAAAAGGTTGACCAATAGTGACAAATGTTGACAATGGTTAAAAAACCGCCTTAAAGTAAACTGAAGCTAAATAAAAGCAAAGAAAATGTAAAAATCCGTTGAAAAAAACCTCGCTAATGTCGACGAAGTATAAAAACTATCAAAAACAGTTGATGCTTGAATAACATAGAAAAATGATAATAATTGACAAAAAAAAGCAAAATTAAGACAAAGGTACACCATTAAAGTAACAAAACTCTTAAGTCCAATATTGACAAAAATTCATAGAAACTGACAAAAGTGACGAAACCGTATGACGGTGAAAAATGTATTAAATGGAATGAAAAATAAGATAAAAATTCTTATAAATAATCCAAAATTATGAGGAATCCTAAAACTAGATATAAGCTAATACAATAGATAGCAAACATTGAAAAGCTAAAAAAAACGTCGTGAGCACTAACAAGTAAGTGAAAAGTGAAAATCGTTTTAAATTGTCAAAGTTTTCAACTCCTCTGCAAAAACAATCCCCAAACACAAAAAAGCTAAAAAAAATGCTATAAAAACGTGCATACATATACGTCAATTGTTGGATTTCCCAATCTCATGGATCCATATATTGGTCTTTCTCTTTTTATTCTATTATTGTCAACAAAATTTCTTTCGACATTTCTCATTTAGTATATCCAGAAATTGCATCGCACATCCAAAACTAAAGATCCAAATACGTCGATTGCAAACTTTCTCTGAACACAAAACAATACATTGTTTAATTGATTAATGCATTTACTGTAATTTACGTTTGTGTGTTACATTTTTCTTGTAGCTCTTCCTTCGAGAGTAAAATCCTTCAATGTTTCTGATTCGAACTTCAGCCTTATAATTTATGACTTTCACATTGATTGAGATAGACGGAGATGAAACTTTAGTATGCAAATGTCTTAAAAAAGGAATGGAAGTATTTTCTGAAGTCTGATTGTCGGCGGAGCTACGATATTCTTGCAGAATATTCACTTCGATGACTGACGGAAAATGTATAAATGCATACCATCGCTGCTCATGACGTGAGTATATATTATTATTATTGAATAATATATTTCTAGACTTTATTTTTCAAACTATTTTTCCACCATGGAAAGTTGAAAAAAATAGAGTAAAATAATTACGATGTAGGAAATTTTATGTTGAGCTGTATTATATGTGACGTTTCGTGTGCTATTACGCTAACAAAAATAGTGGAATTACTGTCAAAATGAAGCGTTGGTTGTACAGAATTGTTTAGATAGGTTTAGTTAACTTTATTTTTCTTTATTTTAAGAATTATCAGGTGCGCGTGTGTGTGTGTGTGTGTGTGTGTGTTCCACTTGTTCACTATGACACGAGTGAGTTCGATTTTGAAATATATTGCGATCAACATGTATTCTACTACGCCCATGCTACGTTCAAATTTATACTTATTATTAAACTCATTCTTAATTACTTTTACAGAAAATACCAACTACATACCCCAGGTGGAGAATCGGTCGGGAAAAACTAGATTGCTACAAAATTAAAACAGGCCCTGATGGACGGCGATTTCTAGCAAAAACTGAATAAAGTAAATACCATCTAGTTTTTAGATAGAATCTGAGATTTTACAATTAGAAAACTAGTCAAGTATATGTCTAGTTTCTGCCAATGTAAAACATAACCTCATTTGCTATGTGTTATTGAAATGTATTAATATTACGGTTTTCTGTCGCTTACATGGACCTTCTATTCTATCTGCCTATTGTATTTTATAATATAGACGTATTACGTATAATCTGCTCAAGTATTTGAGATTTATGTTACCAAAGTTATATTATGTAAAATTTGCGTAGCACATTTTGACACGTAACAGATTAAAATAATATTAGGGCTAAAATGGAGTGGTACCAGTAATTCTCGATTTGTAACCTAACTAAACAATTATTTTTGGTGTAAAACTAGACTGCTACTATAAGCTAATATTTTTACAGTATTATATGTCCGGGCACTAGCCGAATTTCGTGTCCCACAGTAAGTCTAGTGCCTAATGATTATTGTCAGTGAAAAATATCCACGGCCTTTTTCTTAACCAGATCCAATTTCCATCACCCGGAACAAAATATAAATAAGAATATAGGGATTCATTTTTCTCAAAAACATAAACATCATTGTAAGACCAATTATTCATGACTGTGATTGAAACTTACGACTTTCTTATATTTTAAACCAGTAAATATTTTTAAAAGTATTTTGCTAAAATAGACATCAAACTTTATCGTAGTAATTGCACGAATTTTTTCAATTACGTGTGCGTCAAAAAAAAAATTGGTTTCACAAAGAAGTAGAAAAAATCGATTTTATGAAATATTTAATAGAATACAATTTTGTTTAAGGTTGGATCAGCGAAATATTTATTGTCTCTGCGCGTACCTACTGTTACGAAGAACTTCTGGTATACTTCGTTTAAGGTTTTCACTGATATACACTCACTTACTTGTAGTACATATATGATTAAATTCATCATTCCCATATCACATGTACGTTGTGTACAATGTTACTGTTTGCTACAATGTAATTATACGCTCGCTACGCAAGTTCCCACGCATGTATCGATAATTTCGAACCAATCTTACGCTCGATACATTGGATGCATACATACATACTCGTTAAATATTGTACCACATTTATTTGGTAAATTTTCCTGCATCTTTTTTTAATTTAAACGTTTAAAAAATCGTGCATTGTAAAGTTAGAAACCGATGATATCCACTTTCTATTCAGTATAACTACATCTATTATCTAACTAGTTCATAAATATACCATTTATTAGTTCCATCTAAAAAGTATCGTTTTAACCCTAGCAGAAATTTTAGCGTTACATCTACTTGTAACGCTAAAATTTCTGCTAGGGAATAATCATTTAGTTGAAAGTAAATGTATCATTAATTTGACTTCCACTCATTTCACTTTACACGTATTTAGTTAATGTGATAACTACAGATTGGTTGATTCATGTATTTGTCAGGCTATAAATACCAGCAATTTAATATTTAGTTAAATTTATTGAATTTTTCTCTCAGCGTGAATAATGGTTTATATATACTGTAACGGACGTCATCATAATAGGTGGCATTATACACTGTATAAAACGTATATGGATAGTGGTTCATGCATATTCTTCCTTCATCGACTAAAACGTCAATTACACGAAATTCGGGCATCGCAGGCAAGTACTATAGTACCAGACAAAGTCAGTGCTGGGAAGCCAAGTGTATTAGAAACCTGTCCTTAGTACAGCACTGACACAAATTTCTCCCAAATATCTAACTTCACATCTTGCGACCGAAATGTCTCGTTACTTTAATAATCTCAGCATGCTAGCACACTCCATGTATATACAATATCACCGCAGGCAAAATTTGCCGAGATATATATAGGATGTACATAATAGATTATAACTTGTAATGATCAGTTTTACTCTTGTCTTATTTATTTGGATTTTTTTTTTTAATCAGTTCAAACTTTACGAAGTCTTAATATTTGTATGTTCATTTTAATTTATGGCATTTTCTTATACAATATTTACATAATTCCTTCACTTATAATCCATGATAATCATTAATTGATTAGTCATCTGTTTCTTTGTAGATTACTCTTACTAATTATTTTGACGGAAAATTCAACTGGAATCTAGATCTGGATTCATTGCAGTCTCATCTTTCGTTTCCTTTCAAACTTACAATCATGTTAAAGACCTTCACAGTTTCACAAATGTCGCACATACTACCTACGTGGCTACGTAACTCCCGCCCCATTCCGACTTCCACTTCACTTTCGCAAAAGATGGGTTAGATATGCGTTTATTCGAGGCACTGTGTGCATAGTTGATTATTATTACCAACTGACGAAGGCTTGCGGTAAAAAGCTTTCGAAACATGTAAACCTCCGTAGCCATCCCCTTGAAATGACGTTGCCAAGAATTTGCGGAATTGAACCAACATGAAAAGACGAGTTTTTCTTTTCAGTATTATCAGAAAATATTGTCATGTATATTCTGAAATGTAAAATTACTAAGAAATCATTATTCATAATTGTTAATTCAAGTTGCATGTATGTAACTTCTCTTACATCATCTGGAATATAAAAACGTGACTTTCATTAGTTTCCTGCAATTTGTTGGGTCCTCGAAGAAGATTCCTTAGCATTTTGTAAGTATTTACGGAAGTGGCGCAAATATTGCAGTTTGCACTTTTCTTCATCAAGTACAAAAGGAATGCCAAAGTCTTATCGAATTTATTATTTAAAACTGACACAGCTAAAAACCACTTGCAAACTTGGACCAAACGAGATCCGCACGTCCGTGGTCCATCCCCGGATCAGTCGTAAAATAAGCTTGTACAACAATTTCGGTCACCCGAATACTCACTTCCGGAAATATCGTGACCGAGTTTTCCAACTGACATTTTAAGAAAAATGACTGGAAAGTTCCGGCATGGTATACGAAAGACCAAAAATATTGAGTTCTTGGACAAATTTATTTCAGTTTTAATATAGGTGATCTTGTATTAACTCTTTTACTTGTTTTTTAATTGAATAAATATATTGTCAACAATTCAGTTATTTACAGACGGTTAGGTCAAGTTTTGACTTTTGTTCGTAACTTCAATTATAATCCGGATTTCGTGATTTCTCGGGCATTGTTGGAAAGATATTTTAAAAAGGAATGTTTTTGATTGAACATTAAAAAATGATTATCAAAAATGAAATACACTGGAAAATGGGGAAAGGAAACCTGAAATTGAAATAAAAAGCCCTCTGATGAGTAAAATTTTTATATCAAACTGTATGTTATATTTTATCGATAATAAAAAAAATTAAAACTAACCAAACAATACCACGAAAAGCTAAAAAGAAATGAAAATAGATAAATATTGTTTCATTGCAAAATTTCAAGTGGTCCAACCTGCACTACCCACAATGACCCAATCATCACGTCGTTTATCGCACAATAAAATGCGCCGTATCACGAAGACAATGAACGATTGATACAAACATCAAATAATGCTACAAATTTTCAAATTACACTTTAATGAAGAAATTTATTCAACTTGCTTTGATGTTTGCATCTTCGTTTTTGATTGAATTCACTTTTCAAAAACTACATTGAAAACAAAAAAAAATTGAATTCGTAATAAACCAATAAAAACTACATTTTTAATGGATACCTATAAGGTTCTTGGAAATTGAGCTTCTTCTTTCGTAAGAAACTAAATCCTTTGCCCTTTATAATGAAATTTCATTTTCCAGGAGTAAAATTAGATATGCTCTCTCGAAAAAGTAAAATTTAAAGAATGAAAAAGAATGAACCATCTCAAAAATAAGTCTGCAATTACCAAAAAAAAACTAATTCTAGTATTTTTTAGACACAAATTTAAACTGTAACAAGTAAACAAATGTTGAGCGATTTAGTACAATTATCTGGGATAAGTTTCCACTGTAGAGCAATAGAAGTTACGAATATACAGATATACAGATATACAGAAATACAGATACGGCACGGATTTTCGTGACTACAGACATTATTCAGTTCATTCGTGCCCAAGTAAGGAAACCTTTTTCCCTTGAGGTTCGCGAAAGCATACATCCAAAATAGTTCACTACCTGGATTCGTCTATAGATAAAGTGCAGTCACTGTATTTCCTTACGAATTTTCGTTTTACGATTTACCGAACGGAAATAAATGTAACACACAAAATTGTGTACAAATCAATATTAAATGTGTCTACCCTGAAATAACATAATCCTGATGCCCTTTTGACGCATAAAATCTACTGTACAAATTATGTTAAATATTTAATAATTTTAATAAATAAAAAATAAATAAAAATAATTCTTATTTATCAATCATAATTTTTTAATATGAAATTATCGATGATTACCACTGCATGTAAAAATTAGTTATTACTTTCCGAGTAGAAGAATAATATATAAAATTATGCATTCAAAATTCATTAAATTTAAGTAAACAATTTTGTCTTCGAAAGTATGACTTAATTCAGAGTAACATATTATATTATTGTCATTAATATGCATACGATATTATTTTTTTGTTTTCAACGTATGAATAAGTGAAATATCTTTCAAGTTATTAGTTAATAATTTTGATATTTTCCATTTTCAGATAGTAAATTATTGCTCGTTACCGACTTTTAAAATTTTGAATAAATATATGGTTAACTGGATAATCTAGAAAGCGCACAATACAGATTATAATTTCCATCGTGTACCAAAAAACACAAGAAACATCTTAGCAAATGGAAAAAGATATTTTTGAAAAGTTCAATTTTAATTTTTGCTAGAATTCAAATTTTCAAATGCAGTAATTTTCATATAATGAAGTAATTAAATACTGGACTATATGATAATATAGTTATTAATTTTTAATGACTGAAAAGAACAACAAAGGAATGTTTTTTTGGAATTCATTGACCTATAATTATTATTTTTCACTATGAAGAACGAACGCACCTGGTAGAATCATTTTACGGGATCCAGCTCTTGTTTTGATTGAAACAGAATAACCGAGTTAATTTCCAGCTTTTTCAGGTTAATCGATAAATAAACAAATTCCATCTTTTCCACTCCATTACTGCAGAGTAGTAGTATCCACAACCCGATCCGTAACATCCCTAATGGAAAACACACTTGTCGAGACCTCTCCAGGCTGTCAATACCCGGCGTCATATTACATTTGCAAAATTCCCTATGAAACGTAATCTACAGTCAGATCGCATGAAGAAAGTTCTAGAGGATTCTGTCTATAGGGAGTCCAGTGGTGAGATAGTCTGTAGGAACGACATTCCGGCTTGACCATACATTATTCAAGGTCTTTCAAATGGGATTCGAATATGTTGTACGTAGATAAGGAATCATTTAATGGGCGTATTAAAAAATAAAAATCGGAACAAATTTACCAATGTTGAGAATTCCATTTCTTTTATATCGTGTTTTCCTACATTATACTTTGTTGTATAGAGTTTTCTTAATATTCTTAGATTTATTTTGGTAGAGAAGGTCACGTTTTCTTGTAATTAATTTATATTCGCATACATTTGTATTGTTTTTCAATTTACTTTTGCTTTGGTCAAATTTGTGTTGGTTCTATCAAATTCTAATCAAATTTTTAATTTAGTAAAAGGGTTACATTTCTTACACCAAACATACGTAACGTTTTGTCAACTGTACTGATCGCACTTCGTGAGTTTTGTTAACCTTAATTTAAAAATTTTTCATTTTTGCGAATTGTTTCTAATTCTAATTAGATATTTTCTGCGCCGATTCTGAAAGAGACTTCCTAAATATGGTACGGAATAAGTTTTTTGATCAAATTTCCCATTCTCTTATATTATTCATTATTATAATAATGAGGCTTGAAAATGAATTAAAAAAATCGGAGTTCGTAGACGTTAATAATTAATGACAATAAAAAAAAAAAAAATAAAATTAATACAATGATATAAAAATAGAACTTAATTCACATAGATATGTTGCGATTTTATATAATAAGAAGGTTTATTAAAACTTCAATGAGAGATATGTTTATTAACAATTAAATTATAAACATATTAGTAAAAATTTTATATATATTCAAAGTTAACATTTTATATGTTATATATTAATAGTTGGCATATTACCTTGTCAGTCACGATAATATTTATAAATATTTATAAACGCATTCATTTTCAAAATACTTGCACTCTTATCAGTTGTTACTTTTCGTCACTTTCATTTTTGAATAGATGAACATCATTCGATTATAATAATGTTTTTACATGTACTTTTCTTTATACTGCGGTTGAATTTATTGAAATCAACTAAAACTTTCTACTTTACGCAAGCTCGTAAGAAAAATATTGTAAACACCTCATGCGTGAGCTTTACTTACAAATTTGTACTATTATTGTATAAAAAATCGATATAGCATATAAAACAAAAAAATTTAGCTAACACTTATATTAAATTATATTAAGTTCATTATATGCAAGTAAACTTGCGATAGACCCAAGCGGAAGCTCGGAAAGTTAACATTTTTAGAAATAAAAAGGGCCGGAGGCGAATAAAATTTAAAATCAATAAAACCATCGATCGAAACTTCCAACGATTCGTCAGCAATTAATCCAAATATCTCCAGTTTGCAAACGATCAAAAGTGAATGAAATTCTGAACAAAACGATGGGATGAACTTTCATAAAGCTTTATTCACTTGAAGTCTACATAACTGCGAATTTCGAACTCCGCTCGGGAATTCTACGGATGCGTCATAAAATAGTAAATTGGCATCGAGATTTATTTTTTTTTTTTAGAGATTTGAAATCAATCAGTATCTATTCCTTTCAATTTTAATTCAATTTTATATTTCACGGAAAATGTAGGCTTTGTTGGTCAAATAAAGTTTAATTTGTATTTTAGAAACGTACGAACATCATCCACGATTAATTTTACAAGAAATTATGTTAATAATGCCACTGTTGTTAATATCACAGATAAAAAAGCAATAATAGAAAATAACTGAAAAATGAAGAAAATTTTAAAAAAATTGTTTGAAATGAGATGAGTATTAGTGTATTATCTACTATTTTCTAAAAATTTCGATTATTATTCATTTCAGACCAAGTATAATATTAACGATTGAGCCAACATTAAAACTAAAAAACCTACGGATATTTTTGCCTTAAAATTACAGGATAATGTGTTTCAGGATTGACATTATCGATTGAGAGTTCTAAAAAAAAAAAAACGGGTTTAATAATCAATTTTAGGTTTGCAGAAGAAATTGGAAATGAGCGCTGTAAAAGCTAACAGTTATTATTAGCATATCATTTCGACTTCATCCCTCGTATCAATATTTTATTCAAATATCCGTGAACCAATTTCGAAATATTTGAATTATTAAAATATTTGCAAATTACATCTGATGGACTTTTTATGAAATGAGCGAGGAAGAGTTTCTCTCGTAGATTGAATAATAAAACGAGTACTACAGGATGGCGAAATTCAATTTGACTTCTATTCATCGTCGGGTCGTTGAACACACGGGGTTCGTTACAGGAGCAAGTAACACGTCTTGCCCAGTATACGTAGCCACTTATTAACGACTGTAGTGGAAATCGTGTTATCGCGGCAGAATTGCCCGAATTAGGAGAACTACTTGGCTCGATGTCTACACCTAATAATTTTGCCAACAGCTGACGTCGCATACCAACTCGTTGAGATTAGAGTTTTCGTAATTGCTATTGACCCAAGTTTCTATTGATCGACTGACTCTAGTTTGTAACTCTAAAGCTATTTATCTCGGCTGGATGCTAGGTGGAAGCGAAACTTCCATTGCATTCGTTGTTGCATCGAGTAAACTTTTCAACAACGCTTTTTTACGGAACTCGTGATATGCTTACCAGTTGTCAATAAAATGAAAACTTAATTAAAGTTTCAAATTGAACATTTGATTTCATTATAATACGAACATTTTTACTTTTATCAATATATAATATTCGCGCAAGTTTCGCTTATATCCTTATCACTATCCTTATAACTCACTTACATCCAAAATAATGACTAAATCTCATCAGCTGAAGAGGAAAAACATAAATTGACAACGGTATTCATTGAGTTGATGATGTTTATAACAGATTCTAACAGGAATCTTTGATTAATTACAAAGTATATTACTGCTTGAGAAGTAGTCAGTATCAGTGATTATTCGGGCAGTCCAGCGCGAATTGAATGTACACATAATTCCACTAAATACTTCTCGGATCCCGATAAGTACTCAAGAGAGTTTGGCATTAAAATGCGAGCGATTCGACTGATAGAGAGGAAAATTTACTTATAGCCATTTCAGAAGAGTTATCAAAATGTAATTTTTCTAAAAAGATTTGCTTATAATTGGAAGAAAAACTGACTTGAATTCTTATTAAAATAGAAAATTTGTTTTCTCATGTTTTAATTCAATTTCATTAATTCACAAATAACTGCACATAACATAAGAGCTTCTGAAGAACCACTGAACCTTGTCAATAATTTTATAAAAATATTTTAATAGTTATCAAACAACTCCAATCTTCAATAAAGAGTGTGCTAGACCATGGGATGAGATTCTATCAAAAAATATTGTAGTCAAATGATGTTGTATGGTTTCAAGAGAGCTGTAAAATGGTGCATTTAATTTGACCTTGACTAGTTACTTGAAGGTCACGTGAACATTTTTGTAGTTCGTCTCGAGAGCTTTCCAAAACACTTGAGGATAGTTAAGTTTCATCAAGAACTTTCCGAATTATGAGGCTCGGAAGATAAAGCAAGACGGGTCACTGATCCTGACCTTTCTAAAACTTTAATTGATTCGTTAGGAGTGCTGATTTAACGTGAATAATTTCTTGTCCCCCACACGTACGTGTACGACTGAATGTGTATGTATTTGTGTCCTGCTCTAGGCATCACCCAGGATCAACGACGTGGACGTAGTATGAAACTGATCCTTTCGGTTTGTGGTAATCCCCTTGCCTCTCACGTGAGTGCGCTCGTGCTTTCATGACTACTATATTCAAGTATAAGATAGTGTTCACACTAAGCACCGTTCTTTTCTATGCAAACTTCTACTCTGTTTTTAAACGAATTCGTTGCTTGAAGAATACGTCATCAATATTTAAAGATTGAATTGCCTCTATTATTCTAGTAATCACATCATTCCTTGTAGTTGGACGATTACGATGCAATGTATCTTTTATACACTTCCCTATAAATAATAATCGAGGACAATGCGTGGTCCGGCGGTCGAGGTGGACAATTGATCGGACGATATTATTTGCCACTTATCCACTTATTGGGAAACATATTATTTATCGCTACACGGGCATCACTGGATGTATGTGACGGGCATCCATCTTATGTTGGAACCCCATCTATACGACTTGATTTCCAATAATGCGACGCCAAACATTTATTTTCCAAATATACCGATGATCAATTTCTCTCAACAAGTGAGGATTATATATATATATATATATATGCGACAAATAACGACAGTTCCAAGTATTGACAGAACTAGGCAATGATAACTTTATAATATATTTAATAAATTTTAAAGATGGAAATTAATAATGATGAATGTATTTCTGGTAAAATTGAAAGTTCAAATGTATATTATTAATTACTTCGACCCTAGAGTAGGTTGGTTCAAATTATTGAATTTCGTCACTCGACAAAAAAAAAACATTACTATATGTTTTTTCATCAATATCCATGTTTCAGACTATACTGGACCTAAAAACACAATAAACAAATTTCCTGGATGTTTGTACACACGGATGTTATCTCGCGCTGTTTATAAATATTTAAATTTTGTTTAACAAAAAATTCTGTATTGTGTTGATTCTGTTCTGTCTCTTAGCTGAATGCTCTTAGTTGTAATCTCTTCTGTTAGTGAAAACCGAGCAACTCCATTTGGAGTGAAAAACCCACATTAAATGAGTGGAATATTTCACTTTGAAATTAAACTGAATGTTCACTCCATGAGAGTGAAATTCCATTATTATCTCACTCCAAGTGGAGTGCCTCGGTTTTCACAAATAGAAAAGTAAGATCTCACTCTAACAATTTTTCTCTCATTGATTTTAAATTAGTATATTCCCATGTCCAAAGCAAAACGAAAAGGAGAGAAATAATCGTGTACTTATTACGGAAGAATTTTTAAAATATACCATTTAGATCATTTTTAACTTTTCGTGTGACTCATCCAATAGTAATGACGTAGTTTCTTGTATATTCGTTGACAGGTGATCATTGCGATTAAATGTTTTTTAATTTAAATTATTAGATACACTTCTCGTCCATATATACCACAACCTTATTATGCAAAATTCGCTAAAAATGCTGATGTAAGTATTTTTTTCAAAATTTCTTAGGTAGCAGCGGGTGTGATAATATTAACATACACTGTTAAAAATGTTATTAAATTTAAAACATTTTTAATATATACTCAAGTACGTGAATTTTAACATAAAGTGCTTTAATTTTGACCTAATATACTTGAATATTACGTCTTTAACGTCTACATACATTTTATGAAATTTAATATACATGTATATTAATTTTACAATCAACCTGTATATTAAACATAATATACGGTATATGCAAATGTTCACATACTCTATATTAATTTTCAGCTATATTTTTCTAACAATGATATATAAGAGAATGCTCACGTGCATTCTTAAAAATGTAAATATTATATAATTATTATAATATAATGAGCAGAAAATTATGGTTGAAGAATTGTAATTCTGAAAGTGTACTTACTTATCAATGTTTATAATAGTCTAACGTCATTTCCGAAATTCCAAGAATACTTTTAACTTGTAACTTACCTGAAACATAAAGAAAATAGGAGAAAGTCAGTACGTGATTCTAGTCAATATTAACAATTCAAATTTTCTACTACTTTATACGTATAATTCATTTCAATTAACTCATGATTATCTCCTCGAAACGAATAAATCACTAATTCATCATGCCCACTAATTATGAATTGGAAAACCGATACAAAAGTCAAACGCATGGACGCATATATTTCAAAATCAGCTGATATCGATGGATATTTAATTATTTCAACCGATACACTGCAGATCGGACGAAGTATTGAATTTGGTCGCAATGGGAAAAAAAAATTACCATATTGTGAACATTTTTTTTTACTATAACGAACGAAATGTCTAAATTAGCAATAGAAGAACCCTGTTTGCAAAAAAAATTAAAAAATTAAATAGTCATTTTTATTCATATACATTATTTGGATTTAAACTTCTATATACGCGCAGATTCTAGTTTTAAAACCCTTTAAAGTTATACTTTTTAATATTGATTTATTGATCAAACGAGATAATAGTCTCAGACGCGTGTTATGGGGAAAATTCCCTTGCACGATGCAGCTCCGAACATAATTCTTGTAGACTGTTGGTTCTCCAAGTCGCCAGACATTCATTACCACATTTACAACATGTCAGTGAAAAATGTAAAATAAATTTCGTTTAATCAGTTGCAACAAAATATAATGTCTAATTTTTCCTAACAATTTTTCCCTTGGCAGTAAAGTAGGACTTTTGTTTTCCAATAAGGAACATTTCCCTCTTTTGACGTTTTATATTTCGAAAGATTCAATAATAATAATCTCCGCAAGTGCAAAAGGCATAAAAACTTGTCCGCGACTTAATTCCTAACTCAATTAATGACGATCTTAATAACTTCCATTACTCGTCGTGTTTCCACGAAAACATCACCACGAAGGCATAATTTTTGTACTAGAACCTGTTTCTAAGTGTACGAGATGAACAAAATGTCAGCACTCCAATAAGGAGTCGAGAAAGAAATCACGGTAGAATTTTCACGCGAGTTAGCAGGTAACGTGAAAGTGGCGTCACTGTACGTTATTAAATTCTCGTCGAAGCGGCGTCATTACAAAAAAGGACGTAAAATGAAAGAGAAAAGGCAAGGAACGGATGAAAAAGGGCTCGACCAATTAAACCACTACGGATCGTCCATTTTCTCGAGATCTTGTTGTCCTTTATAGGAACCCTCAAGACAGCTATATAACGTTCAAAGATTTCGGGATAATTTCTGTATATTGAAGAGCGATCTCAAACATTCTCGAAAGCTCCACGACTCTTAGAAGGCCGCTCTCGTATACTTTGATTGCAAAAGTAGCACCGGTGGCTTTTTGGCAAAGTTACGTCCGGCGAGTTACGTTTTCATTTAATTTGCTTTCGGTTCGATGCAGAAAAATTAGCAAATCCCAATCGTTCCAAGGCTATAGACTAGGTTTGCTAACGGGATTCGATTTGGAATCTACGCTTCGTTTCACCCGAACAATTTCGAATTTAGTGAGAGGAAAAACTCCATTGTTCGACAATCTTTTATTTATCAATGGCTGTTTTTCATTTGATTCTTTTATAAATAACATTTCATGGACGTAATGATCGATTCGTTATAGTCGTAAAGACTGGAGAAAAGGTGAGAATAGGAAAGACATCTGAAAATTATATGAAAACTTTGTGATTTACTTTTCGACTGTTTTAAACTGTTTTGCGTCAGGCGAAGTAATTGTCTCTTCTATTCGAGTCGTATTTATGCATATTATAATTATAATTGCATATTACAATTGATAATGAACTATTTTACATAATTAGGACATTAAGTCTTAAGGTATCAGTGATCATATATGAATTATTTCCTTTTCCTGTCCTTTTGAGGTCATTTTCATCTAAGTTGATAAAAATCATAATGTGTAGCTCCATGGGTAGCCGTTATCATTGATAATATTAATTCATATACATATATGTTTATAAATATAAAATATATGTTTTAATTTAGCATCAAATACTATTAATACTTAATGATTAAATAAGATATTCTTCTTTCAACGTAATAACAGGTGAATTTTTCATTACGCTTTTTTCCCTTACGTTTTATGCTCCCTTCGATACAAGGAAAATGTCTTCAGGTCTGCTTAGAATTCTGCACAGCTAGACAATAAATACGGCGACTGCTCTATTTGAAATCTTTACACGTGGTTCAGTGTTGGTTAAATGCATTTTTCCTTTTATGTGAAACTCTATTATCCTTACAAAAATGCTGGAAAAAGGCTCGAACCCGTAAGGTACCATTTGAAAACAATAAGGAAATGGTAAATATTAATAAATCATACAAATAACAATTCCACGATTGAAAAATATATTGCAAATAAAAAATTAGCTTTTTAAATATAACATTTCTATCTATAATAACATATACATCCGTAATTCCAAATACAAACATTTTAACATTTAATTAAGAAAATTCGAACAAGAGAATTTAAAATGTCTAAATCAACGGTCCGTAAAATTACGTCTTGCTTTTCCGAAAGGAATACAATGAAATTTAAATGTACATAAACCCCTTGCTTATTACAATCACAATGTCGTAATTAATTTTCAATATATACATATATATATGCGCAGCGGCAATCGGTGTTGTGTCGCTCTTAAAACGTTATTATTTGCCACGGATATATTTTGTACAGATAATAATATGAAAATCCCCTCGTTGGTTCCCGAACGTTTTAACATTCCGAATGCAATGGAATTCTAGATATCTAATTAAACGAAGTTCCGTCCCAAAATGGAGGTGTTTAATAATTCAAAATGAGCCATTACTTTAAGCATGCACCAACGCATTCGCCAAATATTACGTCTTACTATATACTACAATGCGTTTAATATAAGGTTATACAAATTTTCGTTAAACTCTAGATGAACGTCACTTTCGAATTGGATATTAAAACATGTTCAAAGCGAATCTGCACGTGCGAATAATATGTATTTGGTTAGAAATATAATTGCATTTAGAATTATCATAATTTTATACATCGTTAATATGTTTGCATTTAACTACATGTAAAATATATGCATATCGCGGAAACGAAATGCAATACTTTTTTGTCCAGCTGCGAGCATTCCGAAATATCGCGCGTTCTCGACAAAGCAGAAAATGTAATTAATGAAAGCTTTGATCCTGTAAATCGCCTGAATCGGATACGTACAAATAAATGTAGTGTAAAACTTTAGTTAGCTCCAGTTGCATTCAATTTTAGAAATTCAACATTTTGAAGCGTAATTTGATTATAAATACCTAATAAACTTCCAAAATATAGTAAATGTCGAAAAAAGACAGAAATGCAGAACCATCAATGTCAAATTAAACGCATAATAAATGAAATAATAAAAATAGTCGTAATGGAGCAATTTAGAGTAAAACTATCAGTTATACAAGAAAGTAAATAAGCAGATAAAAATAAGTCCGATACACTGAAGAATGTATGATTTTAATTAATTAATGCGATTAAAAGAGATTTTACTAGCGATACATTTAAAACGTTGCTTTCAGGCGCACGTGTTCAAAACGTGTGTCGAATGCACATTTCGAGGCAAAGAAAAAGTCGTAAAAAAAAAATAAAAAGTTGAATTTTAATTATCTGTACGAATCAAATGTGTTCTGAATTCATAATAATTTTAGGTTTAATTCGCGCTAGACTTCATGTAGTGCATAAAGTATTTTATAATTAAACATGGGATTTTCATGTACAAAGAATATCATTAATATTGAAAGCCTTTAAGGGTTTAATTTTGGACTAAAAAGTTACCACGAATGTTACCATGATTAAGGCATAAGAAAAAGTACGACAAAAAATGAATAATTACAAGATACAGCGTTAACGAACAAGAATTATGGGTGCGATGAAAGTGAACGATATATAACGTGGTTGTAATTATTACAATATTAATACAGAGAATTAATTGTTTACGATGCTTCAAAATGCATCATTTTGTAATAATTAATTTATTCGGTGTGACTCATCAACTATCCAGAAAGGTCATTATATAATAATTAATTTAGTAAATTATACAATCATATATATATTATGTATTATTCTATTTAAAAAATTGAAATTAATACATAATTAAATAATATTTTTTTAATACATAATTCATTCGTCATTTTATGTTGGCACTATAAATGCCTTGATGAAATAGAAATTAAGGAAATGAACTTATCGATTATTGAAACAAACAAATTATGTAAACAAGATAAATAAATAAAATGTACCGGAAAACATATATACATGTACATGCATATACAATGATATTTCATTACATATGTAACAAAGTCATATATAAAACAATTAAACCAAATAATATGAAGAAAAATCTAAAATATGTAACATATTAAAATTTTATAAATAATAAAACAATCAAATATATTAAATTAACGTTTAAAGTATAGAAATAAATCAATCAGACAAATAAATTTAATAATCTTATTGAATTAAAATAATGAAAGTAAGGAAATTAATATTTAAATTAAGTAAATGAAGTCGCGTAATAAGTCACCGATGAATTAAAGCAATAGATTTTTACCAACAAAAATTGAAATAATAAGACGAAGAAAAAAATAATAATAACAACTAAATAAACTACCAAATTTAATAAAATATTTCCTAAGAATAACCCTATAGTAGAATTCTCTCTTCAGTTTCTGTATAGTTTAATTACATTCCAGCTTAAAAGCAATAGGTAAAGTGAGCAATTTAACAAACGATAAAAATGGACAAGTTTCAACCAGGATTTGAATTCAATAACAATAAAGTCTTCAGATCTTTTATTTTTAATTATAAATCTAAAAGTATTAAACTATTTGTAAATAAAGAGCCTAATAAGATAAGTGTAGTGGACAAGACGACAATAATCATGAATTAAATTACCCTTTACCTTTCAACAACATAATTAATTATTGTTCGTCAATACTTATCCGGCAATTTTGTTCTCCTCTGTTTTTCCTTCTTTATTATTATTATATAATATATATATATATATATATATATATATATATCCTGTAAGCCGTGTATTGAAGCAACTAACTCTTGTTATTTTTACATTTTTATCCCTACTTAATTAGCAGTCACGATTATCAAAGATCCACGTCTATGTATACGTTATATCATTAAAATGGAAGATATCTTAGACCATCTAAAATAAAAATAATTAAATAAATAAATATAGAACATTTCGTCCTGGTCTTGCATGATTATTTACAATCATAAATTGCCCTTGGAAAAGTCATGACAGGAGAGGCCATGTCAAAATAATATCATCAAACTCCTTGTATGTAAACGTTTCATTTTCTGGTTCGTTTATTTTATCGAGCACTTTTATTCCTTATCGCTATAGATAAAGAAACCCCGTAGATGATCGATATCAGAGAACTCGCCCTACGAATTCGTGCTGGACTATAGAAGCGGTTCAACGTTCCCCTGTTTTGATCGCCAGAACACGCATGTCTCGAAGAACTATACATGTAAAGTCCTTTTATCATGAGCAATATTATGTTCGACAAGTAGGTAACTTTGTACCTAAAATATATCGTTTTCCACGTCGCACGCCATGCGCATAAGTGGAGCACTATAGTGAAACGTTCGCCGTCGATCGGTACATCGGTAATCGATAGCCTTAATTTTGTAAAAACTATGAAAACTAGGGTTCCGTCGCTTCGAAAATCAGTCCATTAGCCCGTGCGATTTTCAGATTATACGTTCACGCATATGTAACAATTGTGAAAATTGATAATTGTTACAAATAGCTCGGTCGACTTCACGTTCCGATGGTCACTTCGTTTATTTCGAGTTTCGAAGGGAAAACTTCAATTTACTTCATTTTTTAGTCGTGTTTTAGGTTATTAAATCCTTGGGATTTATTCCATTATACTTTGAATTGTTTTATTTGGACATTATTAAAAAATGTTATCAGCAAATTACACCGTCGTCTTTCGTTATGCCAACATTTATGTTGTAGCTTTTTAAAATCATTTTTAGCTTCTTTTTTCAATATTACTTCGTTGTTTACACTTTGAGTCTTTTTATTCTCGTTGTAACAAGGTGTAGAGCTTCTGCTGCAATTAGAGATAATTAATTTTATAAAAATAATACGATACTGAATATAGTCGAACATTTCAAAATGTAAATAAAAAAAACAAACAAACAAACAAACAAACAAACAAACCAAAAATATATTGAAAGAAAGAAATATTTTAATTCTGTACCCAATATAAATTGCATTATATGTGTTTGAAAATTAAAATAATTTTCGTGATTTTTTTGTAGTATTAAATTTAATATATATATATATATATATATATATACATTTAATTTCAAACATTAGCAATAAAAAATACTTATTATATTACATTGACTATAAGGATCGCACATTTCAAATAGGTATTTATTATTAGCATCGAGATTGACAATCATTACCCTCATTTTGAACTTTGTTAATTTTCGTAAATGTGTTCTGAAATTGTTTAATTTTTGTTCGTTCCGTATATATTATAGTAATTTTTTTTATCGACTTTTTAATGTTATTAATTTCTTGCGGTAAAACATTTATTTATGATTTTTTCAACTTTTCTCCATTTTCAATAGCAAACAATTGTATATTTTTTTCATTCGTTTTTCGTACATTTTCCTCCTTTTTTTAATTTTCGCACACCTCGTTAAAAATCCTACAATTTAATTATCTTGGCTCTCACAGATGTTAATTCTCTTTGTAGGATTTTATTCATTTTTGGTCACTTTTTCACTTCTGAAGTCAATACATGTTATAATTATTGAGAAGTCTATCAATTTTTCTTCTGAAAGATTCAATACCCAAACAGCACATCTGAGTCAGGATGTCCTCAGGAGATCCCGAGGAAGTCCAAATGTCCGCTTTTCTTATCCTTTCACTGTCCTCAGGAAACCGTGAGGTCAGAGGATATCGGAAGGTATGTTGAAAGGATGAAATTTATTGTGGGTCTCTACCAGCATTACATGTGAATCTATTTCTATTACACCCATAGATAAACTGGCTTAGGGAAATTGTAAGAAAAAAAAAACCCGATGCCGACTTCAACCAGTTGGCTGACCAAGACTTTATAAAAGATGCGTGCAGAGGGGTGCAACACCATCATTTAAATTTTCTGAATTTATCTGAATTATTTGAATTTTATCGATAATATCGTTGGATTTAAGTAAAACAATGAAATTAAGCATACATTGACATCGGACCAAAAAATCGCTTAAAGATGATCAACGAAAGATGAGATACGAGCCTAATCGATCGAACCTCGTCAAGTCGCTACTTCATTTCCGGCATTGGAAGCTTCTATAACTCGAAGGAGAGGCTCGAGATTCGTCTGGAGTACCCCTATTTTGCCTCGAGCAGGACTTCCGGAATCTCCAAAAGTGAACAAGTAATTGTTTCAAGCACATCCACAAGCACGGTAGTTAATAATGGACACGTGAGCCATCAGGATGGACAGCCGCGGAACAATTTCGAAGAGGAAAAAGTTGCACGTACCGCACCGCTAATCCCCTCAATCCGGTTAACCGCTGAAACTAATTTCAGACCGTAATCTTTTCTGATTTTGGTTTCGTTCAATTTCATGAATAGATCTTGCACGCTTTCACGAATACTTTGATGGCCGTCTTTATTAAATCGCGCCACGTCCTTCTCTTTGTTAAAAAATAAACTGCATTTTTAAATATACAGTAGGGAACAATTTTAAGTAATGAAATTGTCAATATAAAAATTTTAAAAAGACATTTACACTGGATATGCAAGAATGTTTTATTCAAAATAGAAAATAATTATAAAATTTAACTTCAATAGATTTTGTTCGAATAATTATAATCGTGATGTTACTTAACGGAAAATATTAAATTTCGGCACGGGAAACTTCAAATAATCTATCTCTGTAATTAATGAAAAAAGATGGTCGCTCGTTTATCGACTTAAATTAATAGCCTCTCATCTTGACATTTTGCATCAATTTCTTAAAGTTTAAATTCCAAATCGAGCGAGATATATTTGGCGGGGTGAAATTTCACACCGCACCGCTCGGAGCAGGAAGTATTCCGCACGTACTCACACAATGAAAGTTAAGTATTTAATAAGCAGTTTTAATCCACTAGGACTCTAAGAAATTAGGTGATCAATCTTTATTCTGAAAAAATTAAATTGGCTTTACTTCTTTTTTAGGGGCTACGCCCATTGGACTTCTTGCGCTCGTCACAATGGGTTTCGGCGATTTGCACCTCATTACTTCAGTCAGACATTTTGAAAGTTGGGTTTTTTATTCTATAAAAAAAGTTAATGCAATAAATCCGAAAACTTCCCTAAAGATGATCACTGACGATGAGATACCAGCCTAAACTATTAAATTTCGAAAAGTCTATTCAGTTTCAACACGTATTTAACTTCTACATTTCATATAATAAAAAATCGTACACAAGTGAATGAAAACAAATATTGCTGAGAAAAATAAGTAGTATTGGTCAATTTATAACATTTGTCGTGGTCTAATTGTCAATCAATGATACTTTATGTTAATCGTGATGACAGCGAATAAAATGAGATAAAAAAATGCATGTAATAACAATGATAATACTTAAATGTTAACGATGAATCTGGCAACGATGTCGACGGTGACAGCACTGGAAGAATAAGAATCAAGGTAGTAACAAGTTATAACAAAAATTATAACCGTTATGCTAATGTTGACATCCTTGGCGGTAGTAGGATATGAAGACAAGCGTAATATTCGTCAAGGATGAATAAGACATGTTTAACTATAAAAAAGTTGATAAGAATACGATTCGAAATAAATTATAAACGCGATAAGCCCATGGTCGACAATTTATATAATTGTAAGGCGAAATCGCAGATAATGATGAATAGTTCGAACTTCATGACTGTGAAAAACACATTGTTAATGAAGTATTAGACTAAAGGTTGACGATAATAATAATGTCAGTTATAATGTATGAAATTGTACATACAGGGTATCACAAAAGCACTAGGACAGCCATTTTCATAGGTAAGGTATTTAAAAAAAAATACCTAGCGATTCAATCAAGTATTATTGATCATAAAGGACTCGTCGAAAGATGTTGACATTGCCAAATATGAAGATCATAATACATTATTATTCAACAACAGTCCCAAGGACAATAGCGACCATGTGCAGTAACAAGAACCTAATTAGCAATGAACGTCGCTATGATTCGTCCAATTTTTGTTCATTCATCCATGAATGGTAAATAGACGTACATTGGATGTCCAGATATGTACGAGTAAATGACGTCCAGACTCACAGGTACATTGAATGATCAATGTACATTCAGTTTTTGTGACCATTAGGAATCTTAATTATCTTTACATCCATTGTGCATCCACTGTACGTCCATTATACGTCTATACTGACAACTGGATCTACATCGAACAATCATGAATATAATCACTACGTCAGAGTAATGACTGCAATCGCTAAAAAATGACAAATGTCATAATAATGACCATTAAACATTCAGCGACAAAAGAAAATAAAGGTATAATGATAACGAAAGAATCACACTTTACCGTATTATTGACGATAAAGAAGGCTGTACAATAGAAAAGACTCCTGCATTGTTTCAGACGATTTAGGTGGTTACAACCTACATTTTATCATCAAATGAAATTTCTAAATTCAAAAATACATAAATCAGACAATCCATATAATTTCCACGTTTCACAGACACCAACGTATAACAAAAAATGGCAATTCGACGCCCCTCGATTATCGCAATCAAGATCGGGTAATGTGCACGCGCAGAATTAAGCCCGGGAAATAAAATTCAAAGCAGTGGAGGAATCGATGGCTCGATTACACACCCATTAAAATGCAGTTTTGCCTGTGCCAATAACCGTGATAATAATAATGACCGTAAAAATAACACCGACAGTGCATGTAGCGTGAGATTACAGCGCATATCCTCTTTATTGCGTCGTATCGCGTTATCATAGAGGGAGCTTGAATATTTCAGTGCTGCCCACGAGGCATCCAGTAGTAGCAGTTCGCATTGTTGCATCCCCAAACAACTGTAAAATTCTTTTTTATTCTCAACGCGATTCTATGGTTCTCCTAGCGTACATTGCAACATTAAACAATGCAGGTTATGCAGTACACGCCGTACCTAATGAATTTTATATTATGTAGGTATTGCAACTGCTTGCGAAACTTTGTGCGAAAACATTGCATTAAAATATCCGTGTGTACCTCCTATACCTTCAGCACGTCTAGTTTCAAAAGAATTGATCGCGTGTATATTAGTTATCGTTATTTATCGAAACTTTTTCGGAAAAAATGCTTTTTCGTCATGTTTATCATAACTTCTGTTTTTTTCTTAATATTAACAATGGTGACTACTATTGGTGACTACCAACGACACTCTAGATATTTTTCTCACAATATTCAACGTATAAAATTAATGTCATTTCTGAAAAAATGAAACATCCATGAAGTGCCACATTTCCTCTTCAGGTACATTTCGTGTTATTTTGGCACACTTGTGTGGAAAGCATTTCTTTGCCGCATGCATCAAATGGAGTTCAAACGTGAGACATATTTTACAATAGCTTTATGTACATAATAATGATATATAATTAAGCTGGACTATTTATCAACACGACAATTTAGTTTTCAACAGAATCTTGATGAAACTCAAGGAATGATTCTCAGGTCAAACCACTTAGCAATATCATAAAGTTACCTGCTGTACTCAAAGACTTCACAGTTCGCATTACATCAGACCTAACATAGAACCGCCACATGACCTCAATCTCAACCAAAGACCACTTTTCCTTTATCGCCGTCATGTCTCCAGGATGCTATTCAAATTAGTATATAAACTAAATGTTAGTATTAATGTACTCGTTATTCCTCACTTCGTCAATACACGAAAATATTATCAGATAATTCTGCTTACCTGGAATTGAATCTATAACGTCACTTAAATAGAGCTTTACGCTATATATTTTAAATCTTCAATGTGACCTAATGCCCATCGATCTATTACACAAAATTTAATTTGTCTATTTACATCATTAATGTATTTATATTATAAAATTTAAAAAAATAATTATACAAACTTAAAATTATGTTACATATCAGGACTTAATGACATGCGATTAATAAATATTATGAACCTACATCAATCACTTCGGTCATTCGATAAATTGCTCGTTTAACAAGAACTGCCAACTTTTCACTCAGGATATACCATACTATACTGTTACAAGCACTTTAGATTTGTAAACAATTACATTAGCGATGTTGTTCAAACAACGTAGACGTAATCCTACAACATAATTCAAGTTTCCCTCAACAATTCCTCTCATGCTTAAAAGATCAGATACCGAGTCCTGTACACGGCGTTTTCCTTAATGGTTTTTACCGTCTTCTCGGAGAAAAGGTCTTCCCATCAACCTGCGGATGTCTGGATGAGACATTAAAGAAGCAGCTGTTCTATCTTACACATCGAGCGTGAAACATAGCACCTCTTCAGACAATTTTCTACTCTCATTCTGCATCAGCCTCACAAATTTACGTCACTTTTACACTCTAACAGATTTCCAGGAGCAAATTATTTAGAAATTCTCTTCTATAATAAAATCTTCTTTGAGAATTAAAAATGTGATTAATCTTGCATTTATATACATATTATATTTATTTATTTATTTATTTATTATGATATTTATTATTAATTATATTTATATGGTACCTTCAAAACTACGTTTTTATTAGTTTCCATAAAAAGGTCTTTAAAGTAAGTGTTCTCCACGCTAGTAAGTCCAATAGTTCTAAAGTGATGCTAGCGTAAAAACCCTACTTTACGAATGTTTAACTAGGCTTAAAACAAATGTGTTGTTTTTTGTGCCTCTGTCACAATAGTTTCTGCGTTATATACTCAATGCCTGTTCGAGAAGTGTGATGACTTAAACTAAAAAGAGATTTAAAAGATTCAAAAGTTGTCATGTGTGAGATTAAAAGTTAATTTTCATTTCCTTAAAGAGTATATTCCTCATATCAAGACATGAGATTTTTTACAACTCGAGTAAAAATTTAAATAAATTTTTAAAAGTCAATAAAAAAAAAAAAAAATTAATAAACAGATGACAAATACAACTTTAGAACGTATATAACGTCGGAAGAGAAAAGGAAATATCAGAATCTATTAGAAAATAAAAAATGCTATGCAAAAATTCTCTTACGCAACGTTTCCGAACTGAATATTGACACTTATATATGTTTATAACGGATATTAAATTCTTTATACGCTATATATTGAATTTTGTATAATATAATTCTATGATCGGAAATAATATGTGAATAAAACATTATATTCAAGTGTAACACACATATATAATTTAATATTTTATAATTTTCGGCATAATAATTTAAATATAAATTTTGTCTGTGCAATTTGTCGAAAAAGCGAAATTAACAAAAATAGCAAAAATTGACGACTTTCCCTGCAATGTTGTTAACTTTGACTACGGTATAGTTTTACATGTGCATTTAGTTTCGTGCGTGATTCTACCTATATATGTATAAAAGTTTATGATATAGCACAACTTTTTAGGTAAATAAAATTCCAAATGGCTGAAAATGGGGACTTTAGTTTGCCTCGAGGACATCGTATTGGAACGTTCTAAAAAAAAAGAAAAAAAAACGATTTCTGTTTTGAATTAATGAATTTAAATCTATGAATAAAAAGTGGACGGCGATATGGAATATAGCCCGAAGGGTGAAAAATGTATGGGTATTTTCTTGTCTGACATTTCTTTGCGATCTATTTTAAACGATAATTGATAAATTGAATTAAACGATAAAAATTATCATTTGTTTTCTTCAAGTCTTTCAAGATAAAATAGACAGACGACTAATAAGAAAGGGCAATAATGTCAATCAGAATTACAAAGGAATATACTGTGAAATATTTGCAACAACTAAAAAGAAAATGCGATTTTTAATGAATTTTTTAAAAAAGTTAGAAATATCGAAAAATACATCGAACCAATAAATATCGCGTTTTGGCTTTCAATAAGTTGTTAAATGCTCATTTTAAAATTTAATCGGCAAATTTAAATTGATCACTAAAATAGTGAGAATAATACAAATTTTAGATTATCCTGTTTTGGTCCGTTTTTTCTCATTAATCTCACGAAAAATGCGTCGTGTCGACATGGACTATACAACGAATAATGTCACAATTATTCCTAGGAAAATAGATTTTTCTAAATGATCAATTTCTATCGGCCAAAGCAGTGACTGTAATGATAAACATCACATCACGATGCATGCAACACGGTGATAAATAAACGTACATGGAATTTTGTTGGAATTCGTTGTTCAGGGGTATTTGTTGCTGTTGGTGCCGAATCTGATATTTAAATGATAACATTCTAAAATAGCAGATTGTAATGTATAGTAGGGTTTAATTACGTCAAGTATGCGTCGAATTCGGACAAGACACGTCAATCTGAGGGGTCTCATGGTCGATGACTTTAAATTAAAAATGAAAATTTAACATCAAGTTTACATCGAATGAGGACCATGGCTCCAGGGGGTATTCGGAGTCTCTAATTTTCAATGAATTCTTCGTTCCTAATACACATTATATTCTAGAGATATTTTAAAATATTCTGGATATATATTTATGTAACATTTCCAAAATGTTTCAGAATATCTCCAGTACATTTGCTGAAGAAATATTCTAGATAAATATCTAAAATATTATGGCAATATATACCAAGTTATACGCAATATTTCCAGAATATGCAAAAAGTCTCGTTTACACTATTGAATTATCATTGTTATATTCTCAGAATATTACATTTAAAATAATATGTTTAAAATATTCGTAGAATATGTCCAGAATATAACACGCAGAATATTCTAAATGAGACTTTTGAAATATTCTGGAAAGATTTCTGTAACGTGGTAAATATTGCCATAATATTCTAGATAATTTATCTATTATTCTAGGTGATGGTAGTCTGGAAATATTCTAAGAATATATTAAACATAATTTGTTTTACGTGGGTGAGAACATTTTTTAAACGCCAATGTTAATTAAATAAGTGAAAGAATTTTAAATCAAGCGCAAAAAATGCAATTTGGGACATAAAAGTAAAAATGAAGACATCTCCGTTTGTAACGGTGATATTCTCAAAAAGAGACCAAAACACACACCTGCGTTTCTACCTGATCTAGAAAGGATTATCAGAGGTATAAAATATAGCACGTAACTTGCGATTTGACGAAGATAACGCGATATCAAATTTAAAAAAATCGGCTCATACAAAATTCAAAACCCTGATGAAGAAATTGCAAAAACGACAAGCAGAAAAATCGAATTGAGGCTGCCTTGAGGTAAAGAAAAGTAATGCAATAAAATGTAAATATAATTTCATCAAAATTACTGGCACATCTTAATAATGAAATTCTGTATTCTAAACACAAGCTGGGAGAAGATCCAAGGATATTTTTCTTCGTTTCGTCGTGTCGAATATCAATTAAAAAGTTCTCTCGCAATATTATACAAACAACTGAGAAATTTTAAAGTAAAGATACTTGAACTAATATTAAAATAACGTTCTTTCTTCACAAACATCATTCTCTTATTCCCACGATAATTATTATTAGCACCGTTAACTGCGTCCATTTTTTTCTTTATTCATTGATCGATGTATCGTTGTCATGAATCGGATGGAGTTCATTTTCTTGTATTTTTATGAGGATGTTGGTAATAGCAATAATTTGGCAGGAATATTGTCATTTTTTGTGAGTTGACAGACACTTTATATATATATGGAGATCACGAACTGTCCATGTTACTGTTGTATAATAAAGTAAATTTTTCTGAGAAAATAAATACTCAAGTTTATGACTGCATATTATACATTTTTCCTGAAATTTTAAAACTGAAATATTATTGTTTCCAAAGTAATTTTCGGAAGCCTTCATGCACAGAATTAAAAGAAGTCTACTTTTAAATTTCTAAAGATGATATGGAAGTTGTGTTGAACTTACATATCATAAGTCTGTTTTTAGTTAACTGACAAATTTGAAAAATATTATTAATTCTCCTTTTCAGGCTAAGAATATATTTATTAAAAAAAAAAAAAAACAAGAATAAAAAGAATATATTTATTATAAATACAAAAGGCCATTATTATTGGAAATCACTCAAATCCAAAGATAATAAAATCCTTATTAACAATTTGTTGAGTGAAAACAGCACATATTGAGTCACCCCGTTTTCGCTCTTTGTAATGCAGTAAAGGAGTAAAATTGAAAAGAATGATCAACATTCATTAAGACGTTCATTAATCACGATTCTGCCGTCGCGTCGCTACGATTGAATGCACTACTTTTTAAGTTGACTGCAATCATTTATCATTTTGTTTATTTTTTTAATTCTCATTTTTATAAAAAAATAATAAATTGCAAAAATTAATGAAAACACAAATAACTAATATAAAACAGACTAAAAGTGATTTTAAAAAAAGTCATCAATAGAATCAAAAACACAAAAAAGAACATAGATAAATTTTACTTAAAAAATAGGACATTTACCAATTTAAAGATAAGTTTGCCAATGAATAGAAATTGATTTGAACAATCAGTTTTACAGTATCTGGAATATTACAAATTTGTACTTAATTTCAGTATTAAATAAAACATCCACCTTAAAAATACATTTCATCTGACATAAAATTTGCTTAATTATTTATAAATTTGATTAATTAAGTAATTTGTTTATTTATTTAAATGAATTAAATCTGAAAAGTTTAATTAAAATTTAAAGAATGATTTAATTTAACAAAGGATAAATAAATACATTAATAAATACATATTAAATACAAGTTGAAATAACAAGAAAAATACCGTAACAAAATCGCGAAAAAACTAACAAACGATACAAAAAATAAACATGAATTAACGTTATTCATTTAATTAAGATTAAAAGTTAATTATGTTAATAAGAAAAGTAAATTATTGAATTACATTTAGATGACGAATGATATTCGGCGAACGACATTGTTCTAATATCATTCCTTTTAGCAAATCGTATTCACCCGCGAGGTACCGCCTTGCACCGCAGCTCTACGTTAATTGCCGAGTAACATTCAGCTTACGAGCAATGTATTATCCAAACTCGTAAATCGATATTAATATATTTGACGTTTACGTTTATGTGCGAGCGTTTTAATAGAAGACGCCTCCACGCAGTATTGATGTTTCTGACAATGACAGGAGCAATTGAAAATATCCAATCGTTAATTAAACCGACCTCTTCAATATTTGTCAAATGCAATCTCGTAAAACTAAAATATCCGGATTTTAATTTTAAAATAAACTGACCTTGGCAACATATGAAAGCAATAACATGATTTACAGAATAAATTCGGCGATTCGCACGAAATAAATTCAAATTTCACCCTAGAAATTGTGAAAAATTCACTTCTTTAATAGATCGAGTCTCGATTTCTACGCCGAAAAATAGAGGGAGAAAATTGTTCATAAAAATAATTCTTGATAAATTAAAGTGTAAATTTATATTTATTTTCATATGCACGATATATGAAAATATAAAAAAGTCATGATAATATTTGTAATGATAACCCAACTTAATCTGGCGTCACAAAACAAATTTCAAGTATATGTATTTAATGTCAAGTTCTCACTTGATATATGCATTCGCTAGGTAGCTAACGAACCTGAAAGTAAAACTGTTTATAATAAAATATACCTATAGCTCTTTCGGATGAGGCGCCGAAGGAATTGAAGCAGTGGGACCTAATATTGGTATGAACTACTTAATAATGGTTGGACTACACTTTTGAATCATCTAAAAACTCAATGTAATTAAATGAATTATACGAACTACTCATTATTTCAATAAGTCATACCAAAACTCAACAATTGTAAAATTATAAATTCTACCATATATCATTATAAAAAATTCTGTGTATTCTGTAACATCAAAAATTATAAATTCCGAACCATTCAGGTTCGTAATATTCTAGCAAAAGATAAACAAAATTTTATGTATTTATTATTACAACACAATGTAAATCCCGTGTCACCGGTGCAGATTACGTGAACCTTTGGTGCATATTCTCGATTATATTCTGCACGTGTACCATTATATCTGACCATTTGCAGTCTGAGCAATCCGAATGAAAGCAATGAGTTTTTGATCCGCGAACTTGGCGAGCGTTCTAAACGGCGTACGTCTTTAAAGGAGAAGAATAAATCGATAAAACGTCTAACTCTCTTTTCTCGTATAAATTGCGGAGTCTCCGCACATACATTATGTATTTACCGCAGCTAGATCCGACAAGATCTTCGATGTTTCGATCCTCTTTACTTTCACACTTCAAGCTTCGGGAAATTTCGTTATTTCCGCTACCCTCGTTGACGTACCCAGGTGTATTATATTGCACACGTTGGTACATATTCTTTTCTTGCTAATGCAAAATTTAACTTTTTTGTATGGTTTTTTTTTTTAACTAAACCATTCGTTTTTAACATTCCCGTTATCACTCGTTACCTGTACAATTTTTAAAATTGTTTAATAAATTTTTGAAATTTATTGTGGGTCTCTACCTGCATTACATACGAATTTGTTTTTATCGACTTTTATAACTTTTCGTACAAATTTTACACTTATATTATATAGCGTTGTCTGCTTTCTAAACATTTTAACAGTTTGATGTGTTTACCGCGGAAAGCGTTTTTTGTAGGTATTAATTCATAAAGAGCGAATTTTCTTGGTCCGCATAAAATTCGTGTGTCATCCTGTGGCAGTATAATATGTTTTTTGTTCTTCCTTCCGCAATACAATCAAAAATTAAATTTCGAATTCTACAAACGTAATGTATTCAATAGTGTTATCTATCCTATACGGAAATGTCGTGTTTGAAAAAGAAAATCGTCACCATTATTCGTGAAATCTTCCGTTAGTGAATAAGAAATAAATATCAAGTATTTAGTACATACGTAATTGTTATCCAACAATTGACTATTTTTCTATAAATGATAATCCTCTATCACCCTTTCTTCGTTAGTATCGTCAATAATAAAAGTTCAAATCTTTACCGTAAGCGGAGAAAAGTATTATTGGAGCAAACGTACTATGGTTGAATGAATCGTAGAAATGATTGCATCAACCATATGAAAGGTTATGTCAACTACGGTACGGTTAGCTTAACAATACATTTTTTTCAGAGTATGGAATATTTTCATTCGAATTCAATTTTTTAAGATATAATCTATAATAAATACATTTTAATACTCCCTTTTTTAAATCTCACGATAAAATTCTGTACAATTTTTTCTTTTTTTCCGTGGAATCATAGCACAAAGGGTAATTTTGAACAAAAATGTACAGCACTTTAATTCAGAAATGTCCTTTGAAGATCAGGATTAAATGTTTATAATGAAATATTTTATAACGTCATTAGGTTAAAAGCTACTTGCGACGGAAATACGTTTATGTCCGAAATTATAAACGTAAAATTATTCGAGATATAAAGCAGGCATTTAAATTATTTGCATTGCTCATGTATAATACGAATGCGTGTCAGGGCAAGTACACACCCTGCTTCATAATAAAAAAGACTATATAATAAAAAGTTATTAACAAAGATCACAAATATTTCAATGTTTCCGTAAGAAGTATATTGGATTTATGAATTATATTTATTTGATATATTTTATTTTGTACAACTCGTTCATTTCAAATATGGTATGAAATTTTACAGCTTGTTAATCATGTATACGAGAGGTAGAATCATATATTCCTCGGTTTGAATTGTATAAATATTTATATCATCCAAAGAAGTAAAGGGCATTTTGAATTTATAACACAAAGAATACAATTGTTTGAAACGTACATGTAATATTTAATCTGCTTTTATTAATAAAATCATAAATGTCAGAAATTTCAAAATGAATAGTTAAAAAGTGTCGAGAATATCACAAAAAATTACAAAAAAAAAAACAAAAAATAATTACGATAATAGCAAAAAATAAACAAATTTACGACACTATAGGCAATAAAAAAGAAACGATTTAATGTGAGGCGAAATTGCGTCGACCCTATTTGGTCTTTGGCCATTTTGGCATGTAACTGGGTAGAGAATGAAATTTTCTTTATGCTCAAACCGGAAGATGTCTTTTACACTCGAAACGCAGGACATTAGCGGCATTATCTATACGGGAAAGGAAGTCGATCGTCAATGAAGGAAAATAAATTAATTGTCATAATGAACGGGTCGATTACTGAAGCATTTTCAGTTTTCAGAAATCGTGCCAACTTTTATCCTCAGCTGCGTGGAGATTTACAGAGTTGGAAATTGGCCAAAGGAACATTTTGTCCCCGGGTGGTGTCTTTGAGAAATCGTTGGATAAGACCATAAAATCCATGTTACTAATTTTTGGGTCATCGGATTGAAAAAATTCATTTTATCATATAAAAATAATACGGGGACATTTATATCTGTTTTCTGTTTAAGGAAAAACTTATGAAACATTGAATGTTAACAATTGCAATAAAATAATGATAACATATAATTATTAAAACATTAAATATATTTCATTATACTTATTTTATTTCATATACGTAGGTATATCAAAATATATTGTTAATTTTATATAAAAAAAAAATTATGTTTAAAATTAATTTCTACCACTTTTAATTAAACTAAAAAGAAAGTATCATTAACACCTGGTAGAAATTGCAGCCATTTATTGGACATTTATTGTCCAATATTTTTGTAAGATGCCTAAGAAATAGATAATGAAATTGGACAATTTATGGACAA